>WKFP01013358.1:167654-190373 GCA_011057875.1 Pterocles orientalis | reverse complement strand
TGTGTTCAGTTTTGGGCCCCTCCCCACAAGAAAGACATTGAGGTGCTGGAGCAGGTCCAGAGAAGGGCAACGAAGCTGGGGAAGGGTCTGGAGCACAGGTCTGAGGAGGAGCAGCTGAGGGAGCTGGGGGTGTTTAGCCTAGAAAAGAGGAGGCTGAGAGGAGACCTTGTCACTCTCTACAACTGCCTGAAAGGAGGTTGTAGTGAGGTGGGTGCTGGCCTCTTCTCTAAAGTAACAAGTGATAGGACAAGAGGAAATGGCCTCAAGTTGCGCTAGGGAAGGTTTAGGCTGGATATTAGAAAAATTGTCTTCGCTGAAAGAGTGATCAGGCATTGGAACAGGCTGCCCAGGGAAGTGGTGGAGTCACCATCCCTGGAGGTGTTCAAGAAACGTGTAGATGTGGTGCTCAGGGACATGGTTTAGTGAGTTAGGTGGTGTGGGTTGATGGTTGGACTTGATGATTCTTGAGGTCTTTTCCAACCTTAATGATTCTATGATTCTAAATAGAAAACAGAAATACTAAAAGCCTTCAGACATAATATCAATTTCATATCAAAATTTGAAAAAATGGCTGCTGGCATACATCATATTTAAAATGTCATAATATTTGAGTAGTTTTAGACAATGGAAACCAATCTGAAATCTTTCAGACTATGAAGCTTAATAAAGTTTTTTCTTACTGTGCTCCAACAAATTAAATCTGCAGAAGAAAGAATCTGTTTTTTTTTAAATAATATTCCTTTTCTTCTTCTAATGATTGCACTGCTATCAAGTTATATTTTGGAAGTTTTTAAAAAAAATTAATTACCAAAATTATAAATCTATAGTGGCATGAATTCTGGCAGAGAGGCTATGTTGCTAATTTTTGTTGCAGTCTCAGTGCTCTAAAAAAGGTAAGAGCTATGCAAGCATAACCAGACTTTATTTCTCTGAAGCATAGATTTTAATGCATGTAGTCTTATTACTTCTGCTAAGTTTAAATAGAGCTCTAAATTATCCCTTTGAAGCAAGCAAAACACAAGCACAGATTTAACTGTTTTGCTGATCTAGCAGCTGTTCAACTGTGTATAGTTTTCTCCGTTACAATCCTGACAAAGATTTCCTGATAAAATCCTCTCTTCTTGCAAAGATAAAATAACTATGGTACTTACTGAATAAACAGTATGCAGAATACTAGCCATCCTGTCTAACTACAAATCCTATTAATAAGAAGAGCTACTGCACCGTGAAACTATCCTCCCCTCTCCATTTTCCTTACAACAGTAACTTTGTAATTTTTTCAGGTACTGCACCACAAAAGTGGTGTCACACTGAAGACTGAGGACTACTCTTTTTCTCCCAGTGTGTAAGCTTGACTTTAAAGAGGGCGAGGGGAAGCAGACCAGCCAAGGAGAGCAGTTCTGCTCCCCATCTCCATCCAGACACAGGCTGTTGCTTCAACCTCTAGCTCCATCCACCTCTTGCTCCAGAAGGACCTACAGTTTCCCAAAGACCAGAGAAACAAAATTAAGCATCTACTTGGAACTTCCTGTCATTTTTTGTCTTATATTTGTCTACACAAACAACCAATTAAATAATTATTTAAAAAGAAAAATGGGACTAGGAAACAATGCATGTGTCTGCTGCAGTCAGTATAATAACTACTGCATACAGTAAATGGTGCAGTAACATTTGAATGAGTTGACAGAAGCTATTCAAACTTTTCCCAGAGAAAAAACCTTTATTTGCAGGACAGGTGTTTCAGGAAAGCACCTGTTGAGGATACTGCATAAATGCAACTGTAGTTACTAAAATGCAAAACTAGATGAGCTTTTCTGGGCTTCACTTACGTATGTCTATAACAACAGCTAGGTTAGGTGACCACAAATATTCTGATGAAATATTTCAAAGACAGAAATCACATTTAAAATCTGCGGCCCGATGTACTCATACACAAGCTGTCATATCCATATGAACAGACAGATGCAGGGTTTTTTTCATGAAGACAACTTTTGTGTAGTCTACAGTTTTCTTGAAAGTAGAACAGTTTGATTATCAAATGTGATAGAAAATACTTGTCATATCTTTAATGTAAAAGCTGTCTAGTGCTATGTTTGACGTAACTTTATTAAATACTTTGTATATTCAAGAGTAGTATTGAAAAATACTGCAGATTAGCATTTTCAAAAGTTTACCATTTCAGTTAACAGTACTTGATATAATTTTTATATTATTCAAGCACAATGAGTTGTTCTTGAGTAAAATTCAAATCTAGATTACAATCCATTAAGTTTACAGTAGCAAAAAAAAAAATATATGCTTTAGTAATTAATTTTATTATATGTTCTGTTTCTTTGAAAATAAAATGAAACAGATTAATAGATTACTGAGTGAGCTGAAAATCAAGATATTCTTCAGGCTTTTTTTTTTTTTTTTTTTTTTTTTTTTTTTTTCTGAAGGTAGCTGGTATTTCACCTGCTATTTTTACTTTGAAGTTGCTGGAGATTTAAGGCATAAGAGCCAAATATGGGTCCCAATATCACAAAGCTTATTCAACATTCAAGCTCCAAACTGTAAAAAAGTATCTCCAAAATGAGAATATGAATTGAGAATTGTTATTTAGTTCACTTAATGTGGGTTTTGTTACTTCATTTTTCAGCAACTAAGTATTTAATTTTTTTGCTACATATATGATGAATGGCATTTTTCTGTTATAAAAATATGAAAACTGGTAAGATTCTAACATATCTATTTGATTCATAGAGTAAAGGCTTTAAGAGAAATACTAGATATCATCCAACTCACAGCCCAGCCATAAGATCTTGAGCACTATATTTATAATAGGATTCAAAATATATTCTAATCACAGAGGAAATAATCATCCACTGGGATTCAGCTCTTACCATCAGAGAGAATGCTTTTACAAGAATTGGTTGTACTGAGCCAATTATATCATACAGCATACTTGGCTCAGTTTCATATAGATTTTCACATTAAAATAAGCACTAGTTGCAGTGTCTTGATATATGCAGTCATTTGGTACTTCTTCATGGTATGTGTCAGAGATTATCAGGCATCGCATAGGCTTTTTGATTTGCTCAAGGCCCTGGCTTATAGCAAATGACGATAAAAGTCAGAAAGAGCAGTCATACTTTTATCTCAATAAGAAACATGAAAGGTCATGCACTCTATATTGTCCTGGATGCAAACCAGAAGAATCTCTCTGAACTTGGTTTCCAAAAGAAAAGATGTACTATGCTGCTTACTAAATTGACTAGGAAAACCCAAAATCTATCTAAAATTCATATCCTTCACATTCAATCAAGTCACGAGCAATACCTTCATTTTATGCAGAAAAGGAATTTTAAGGGTATCACTGAAGTATGAATTTCATTTTGCCTTGTCTTAGATATCCCAACAGGATCCAGAATTGAACTATGCATTACAAAACATATGCATATATATGAACATTCATCTGTCTTACGTGTTACAAATCTGAACCTTTGAGAGACTAAATAAATGGATTCTTTTTCAGCATCTCATTTTCCTTTCTACCTTGGCCTGTTTCACACGCTGAATGTTCATTCATATTACAGCTCATATTTATTATCATTGTGAATCACTCATTTGTATATTTGTATATAGTATTATTTTCAATATTATTGTAGTTTAGTTATTAAATTGTCCTTATCTAACCCACAAGTCCGTTTTCCCCTTTACCCCTTTAATTCTCTCCCCATCCTTGGGTGGGAGGGGAATTGTGTGAGTGGGTGTGTGGTTTGTCCCCCAGCCAAGGGCAAACCCATCACAAAGCGGTATTCAATCTTAATACAGAATAGAAGATAAAAAGTAGCTAAACAAATATATTTTTAAAATACCTGATTTATTTTTCTACCATGGCCCTCCCAAGCCCAACAGAAATGGATACTGGTCATCCCTGAAAAGAGATGCAATTTTCAACAGGTTTCAGATTGATATGCTTCATCTTTACAGATTATTTAATAGGGGTTAACAGAGGTCTTTCTACTGTCTGCATTCTGCACAACAATTCACAAGTCCTCTTAAAACTATGTGCTTTGTGATCAACTGCAATTACATACATCATGAAATTAATAAGTTTGTAATCATAGAATCACAGAATGGTTTGGGTTGGACCTTAAGATCATCAAGTTCCAACCCCCCTGCCACAGGCAGGAACACCCTCCACTAGACCAGGCTGCTCAAAGCCTCATCCAGCCTGGCCTTGAACACTTTTTAAAGGACAAAAGTAAGTAATACTTTTTTAAAGGATACAAGCATCCTTACAAACATGTTTTAGACCCTTCAGCTATGGAGAGAATATCAAATGTCACCCACATATGTAATTTTTTTTAATTTAAATATTTCAGATCGTTTAAATTCAAATTATAGAAATATAAGACCATTACAATATTCCAACTGATCATGTTATTTATTGGAATCTGCATATGTTTTCACCTTCTGCAGGAAAGAAAAAGAATGGCAACCTGATTCTAAGAATGACAAATTCATGAGTAGTACGTTGCATGTTTTTCATCCATATGACACCATATTTCACCCACTTGCCCTTTATATGGCTGGATAGAAACAGAAATACTTAATTAGAAGAAGAACGTAAATTCTGATTAAGAATTCAAAAGACTGGCATTCATTGTTGTTCATCTTTGAAAAGATACATGATAATTTTGCGTTTAAAAATAAAAGTAAAAAGGACAAAATACGCCTATTAAAATTTCATGCAGTAATTTTCCTACACTAGGAAGTGTTTGGGGATGAGTTGTCATACTGATTCCATCAAGTGATATATGCTGTGGCACAGTGACCTACTTGGGCACAGAGATGCTAGCTAAGAACCATATGGTATACAGGCCATGTACTCATTCTCTCATAGAAATTAGTTTCTTCTCATTGCAAGAGTGGATGAAGTCTGCAACTTGGCTGCTTGAAAGCAAAACGACTAGGTGCTCATTTTCACACTATCTCATGCAGACTTACTAGAGAGTACCTCAACAACTTGGATTACCCCAGCTCCCTCTGCCAAGTATCATGTCCTGGATTATAGACATATTGTCTTTAGGATTTTTGGAGTGGACAGGTCAGATCTATACAGCACTTCAGCTTGAATGCTTCATAGCATAACAGCTATCCCATACTTAACATCTGAAAAAACACAAGCCCCTATAAAATCATCCTTTATCTTGTCTGAATGTCACACTCCCCTGTCATACAGGCAAATCCTACTTTCTTTCCATGGACTTCTATCCCTAGATTTCTTTAATGAAAAGGACTAGAAAACCCTTTCTGTCTCCCAAGCTGGCCTAGCTGGCAGGATAAACCAGAAACTCCTCCATAACCTTCCACAGATTCCAGGTCATGTCCCCAGCAGTGCTATTTCTTGAGATCTGGCCTGGCTGTTCCTAGCAAAGTTCTCCAAGCTTGCGAGAGCTCTGCTAATTAAAGAGGTACCTACAGCAGTGAAGACAGCAAACATACACACTCTCACTAGTACCTAGAGATGCACAATACACAGATGCACAGAGCTGTCCAGATCCGACCTCAGAAGACATCTGCAGTGTCTAGATGAGCTAGACATAATAATTCTTTATCTCAACTTAATTCCTTGGGAAAAAATATCATAATACCATACAGCTAAGGACATAGGGGTACTATGGCCTTTGTGAGTGAGTAATGTCTTCTCAGTAGACCACAACCTGGGCTGCAGATGAAAAGGTTTGAACAAGAATGAGCAAGAGAAGTCTCAGGGTGAGGGTTGGTGGGGCTGAGTGTTGCAAGAGACATGTTACTGCTGGTACTTCCCTGGCATGTCTTAATAGTTTACTCTGAATAATCACCACTTTTACTGCTGTGAAGATTTCTTAAAATCTTTTTGGCAGCTGCAGTTATATTACTTTGAAAGAGTTACCCATATCATCTTCAGAGAGAATGCTGCATTTACAGAGATGTTTCTATGATATTTGGTATTTTTAGAACAGAAAATAAAGAGCTTAACTGATTAGGTGTTAAGAGTTCCCAAGTACGCTCCATTTGAAGTGACTACCCTAGATCCTGCTCTCACCTCTGTTTTCACTCATCCAGATTTGTACCAACCTTGTTAAAGAAATTGCTTTAGCAATTTGATAGAAAAAAACCCTGAACTTGCAGTTTAGTACAGGTACAAAACTTCAGATACAGGTGCATAATTCAGGAGATAAAATTCTCACAAATGCAAACGATACTGTCACGTTCTAGTTAAGAAACACATAGGAAATGTATTGTTTCATTAACAGTCCTGTCCTACAGTAGCTCTGTCTGTATCACAAAAACTATGAAAAAAGTTACCAAGTCCAAGCATCTTGGTGTTATTATCATGGTTTAGATCAGTGCAAAGGCAATCATAATCTAGCTATATCACTATGAACTGAAAAATTACAGTGAAATCCAAAGGACCTTAACAGCTTATGTGATTCTGGTATTTAAATTATGCTAAAATAACCTCCAGAGTATAAGTCCTCTTCTAAGAAGCAGCTTTATATATTAAAAAGAGGGCACAGAAATAAATATAAGACACTATAAGCTTTTCAGTGTATATCACTGTATAAACAGTCAGAAGAAAAGCACCATCAAGGTAACTTAAATCTTTCATATAGACAGTATCTTATACCATTAGGATTTATTCATAGTATTTATAGAGGATGACATAATACCTAAGAACTAAAAAAAGCTCTAAGAACTTCTTAGGCCCACAGAAATTATGCTTCCTCTGGTTCAGTCATAACTACTGTAGCCTTTCCATACTAAAAATAGAATCAGACAATAAACTTTCAGAAAAATAGTATAAAATTCAAAATTCATCAGGAAAACACAACTGGATATAATCAGGGTTTCAGTGGTCAAATGAGCACACTAGTTACTGTTTGCTGATAGAAGCAAACAGAAATATTAGTAAAGAGAAAAGAAGTGGTTTGAGCATACAGGTAAGGCACCTACGGAACTGTGGCAGTAAGTAATCTTCAGAACGCTCCAATATGTAAACCAGGAAGGTGGCAAACCAGGCTGTTATCCATGTGCTGTGGTCAGTGTGGACACTACTTATCTGTTTACTGAGTCATGAGCCAGGACTTCCTTCCCAATGACCATGAATATCAGCTTTCTCATTATAAAACATGTCAACTGCCAGTTTGAAGGAATAAACCCACCTCACCCCCGCCCCCCCATGATGTCTAAAACAGGGAAAAAAAAAAGTTTATCACTGATCTAATTATTTGAATGATGTTTGGTGAACTCAAACCTCTATGTGTTCGCTGAAGTTCTGATAGTGCCTGATGCTCAACTTTTTTACTAAATCTTGGCATTGCTCGTTATGCAACTTTTTTCTTAGGCAATTTCCTATAGCTATTATTTTTTTATTACTTAATAACTATTTTACTCCCTCCTGAACATAAGGAAATCCCCCCATGGCAGACTCAAGTGTTCTGTATCTGACCTTATAAATTTCCATATAGTTACTTATGTGTTCAAAAGTTAAATATTTATTCTGCAAGACAGACAGCAAAGATAAACCATAGTACTGCAACTGCTATGGGGCATGTATCACTCAGGTTGTGTGAGTATTTAAAGTCTATCTTCTCAACAAAAACTGTAATCCAAATTACTTCAACGCTTTCCAAATACAACTGCTCATACTGTAAAATGAATGCAGAGATCAGCTACTTTTAAACTGTGCTAATGCTATGGTGTATTACCTGTTACATATTAAAAAGACCTTCACAATTTCTCTTGTTATTGTACAGACTTATTTCCAAGCACACTGGCAGTCTGTTTTTTTGGTGGTTTTTGGTTGGTTGGTTTGTTGTTGTTGTTGTTTGTTTAGCTCATGTTTTGTTTTATTTACATTGCATTAGGACCATATCTTTTTGTTTGAAGTCTTGAACTTCACTTAACTAACATAGGTGAATTAATGAAAAAAACTGAATGTTTAAGCTATATATGGTAAAGCAGGACAACTATTTCATTAACAATTGAGTTCTAACTTCAAATACATTTATCATTAAAATAGTGAAGTATTAGAAATTAATCTTGAGGCAGTGCAGCATTAGCTTCTTTTAGTAAACAAAAACATTAAAAACATTCTCTATTTCATTAACTTAGCACACCAATCCATTTAACACCTACTTATGTTGATACTCAACTTATATTGAAATATTTATGGACATTATTTAGAAACTAAGATCATTAATAAATCAGCATTACGTCTTAATTTATGTCTTTACCATACAGCATACTGCTAACACAAAAATAACAGAAATAAGATGACACATTTTGTGAGGACTGTCTCAAAATAGATCTGTTGGCATTTTGAGCGAAAGATACCACAAAAGAAAGTAAATTGATAATACTGAAAAGTAGCAATGAGTGAGGAAAAAGTATTCAGAACACAGGAAGATGGAAATTATATTTCTTTCTCATTCCCTCCTGCAAAATTTTCCTGTTTTAAATTATTTTAATAATTTTGTCTTCTGATGCTTAATGATTCTGCCCTGAGGAAATAAATATAGACTTTAATCTGAGCTGTGCATTTAATTTTGACTTCTCCGGGAATTAAGTATGGTTAATATAGGAATAATATTTTTAAGAAAAATCTGATGAAATGCACTGGAATATATCAACCTTTAAATGGTCTTAGTAATGAAGTCAGAACAGCACACTGAACTTTAAAAAGTCTAAACTCTAAGTAAGAATCATTGTCTTATTTCTTTCATTATCTATCTACATTTATTTCCTGCACTTTTCCCCTGAGTTTGCTAAAAGTGTTAAATACTATGGTGATTTTGCCTCTGTCTGTCATTAAGTGTGACCAAGACTGTTCTTCAGAGACCACTGAGGAGTCACTAGATATTAAGAATTATAAGAATTTCTGACCTTGGCTAGAGTCATTTCAGAAACCCTCTTTAACTTCTTTTGAAAGAATCTGCTTTATTCTGAAGTAACAGTTGAGGTGAAAGGTTCTTTATCACATTTCCAGTACCTGGAACCATCCAGCCCTTCCTCTATTACTTCTTTTCTACCTTTTCTCAGTGAATTTAGTGTTCATTAAAGTACAAGACTAACAGCACTGACCAAGCTAAAGAGAGTATTCAGGCTGTGCAAGTTCCTTACTCTAACTCTACTGAATTCACCCTTTGGACCTGCAAACTACCTTGTTATTCTAGTCCTTGGCCTCTCTTTTGCAGATACTGCTAATCATATCCCATTTGCAGTAGTTTTTGTGAGCTGTAAGAAAAAAATCAAGACGAAGGTGAGATTATCCAACTTAATTTTGCTGCTAAGTCTCTTGTATAGAAGGAGATTTTTTTCTAATTGACTCCACAAACTTGGAAATTTATAACTAGTTCCTGTTAATTTTTAATTCAAATTGTAGATTTCTTCTATTTAGCATTTCCACCTCCCCACCCCCCCAAAAAACACACATTCTTAAAAGTATGTTTCAAAGGAAATATTTGCCTTTTATGATATTTCTTCTTTTCCCAGGGCTTTCTAGACACCTAACATTATTCGATAGAAATTACAACAGCTATGCTTAATTCTCTAAGCTTTCAGTCACTAGCATACTGGTAGCATGTTTGTGTATACTTGCATAGTATGCACACTGCACAAAATGTTCCTTTTTTTTTAAAGTATGAACAGGAATGGATTTACCTAATGCAAGGAAGGGCAGATGCCACAAAACAGAAATCTTAAAATAAAATCTGCTATCCATCTCACTCTGCCCATCCAGCTAAGTACTGAGTGATGGGGTTCTATTCGTGAAGCCACAGCACCCAAAACTCCCAGGACAAGGGATAAGTTTTCACCTCTTTTTATCTGGGTACAGTGCTGGCAACCAGTATTTCCAGTCAAGAGCACAGTTTAAGCTTATCTCGGTGTCTTCTACCCACCAAGCCAGATTCAGGAAACTGTGTCTCTGCTTGTCTGCAAACCAACCGAGAAAGCATGTGTCCTTAGGCATAGAAAAGGTTAGCTGGGTTTTCTTGTCACTTCATAAATCAAGCAGGCTCTCCCACTCATATCAGGATCGTATCCACCAATATACACTCACAGGCACAACTCCTCTTTGGAAGACAGCTGAGATGCAGCACTCCCAAGGATGTTCAGCCAGCCCTAGATTTCAGAATTCAGATTACAAGAATGAAAATAAATTTTAAAAAAATAAGCTCTTGGGATAATGTTTTCCAGGTTAGCTCAAAAAAAAAAAAAAGAAAAAAATGCATCTAATGCTACTAGGTGATGGCCACAGACTGAAGCACAGGAGATACCATCTGAACATCAGGAAACACTTTTTACTGTGGGAGTGACTGAGCATTGACACAGGTTGCCAAGAGAAGTCACTGGGTCTCCATCCTTAGAGATATTCAAAACCTCTCTAGACACAGTCCTGGGCAACTAGCTTCAGGTGGTCCTGCCCGAGCAAGGGAGTTAGAGCAGGTGACCTCCAGAGGTGCCTTCCAATCTCAACCACTCTGTGAACTAATGTGTACTGAAGGTACACTGTACCAAATAGTCATTATTTTTTTGAATTGATGCAGTTTGTGAGTGATAATGGTGAGGAGAGGAAAGGGGAAGGGAAAACAGGAAGCTAGTCTATACTATTTTTTTCATATTTTCAATTTGTCTGAAAGGATCCACACATCCAAAAGTATGTGTGATCAATAGCAGATAGCTAGGAAAGGTATAAAACTAGAGAAAGCGAGTAGTAACACTTCCTATGTAACACTTTCTCAACACCAATAACTTGTAGTTCAGAAGCTTTTCCTCAACAAAAGACTCTGATTTCTCTTACACCAGTTTTCATTATCTGCCTTTGAGCTTTGTAATATCCTTCAGCAACAAGTTGACTTAATTTAGCTTAACTACACACTGTATGCAGAACAATCTTTTTGCGTGTCATGAACCTCCCTCTTACTTGTGAGTCTGGTCTGATGTTCCCTAAGTATTTCTAATACAACAGATGATCTTACTAGATCAGAGATTCCTTATGTATTTTTTTTTCTTGCTAGCTACAATTTATGGATATTCCTCTGACATTCCCTTTTGTGTTGACTTTTATTACTGACTGAAGCATAGTAGTCTACCCAGCTGGTGTTTTGGTTTTTTTCGTCTTAGAAGCCAGCCCCATGCTTTTGACAGACCTTATTTCCTACAATTTTAGTAGTACTCATTTCTGAGATGAATATGTAGACTCTATGTGTGACAAGGCAAATGAGGTTGTAAAAACTCTAATACACCCAGAAGTCAGGCAAAATTAGTTTCTAGAATTGCTCAGCAGCTACTTGCAAAACTATCACAAATTTGTAATTTAAATAATGTTGGAGGAATTAAAAACGTACTTCAGATGCCAGTCAGAGTCATTTCTTCATGTAGATTTGTATATAATGCCAACTGAAAGACCTGAGTTGGGCCCCATGCCTGCTACTGAGATGCAAACTAATGATAATAATGCAGTAACTCCCAATGATCCTTTGAATCACATGGAAATATATGGTTCGGGTAAAGAGTCCTTAAACAGAGAATATACTCAAGACAACCATTAGAAAGCAAGGTATATTATTACTCTCTTTTCACTAGTTTGTCAAGCAGCTTCAGAAGGTCAGAAAAAAGCCACACTAAAACTGCCACTAATGAAGCTGAGTCAAAAAAACAGTACACTGGCATCTGGTCTTTGAGTTGGAGATTCATGCTCTTGAATTAGTGTTACATGCCTGTCAGTGTCCAACTTCCCTTATGTTTATACTCTGCTCAGGTCCCCTGGTGGTTTATAACTCACTGCTTCAAAACTGCAGTGGCTTAAGCTTACTTAGGCACATTGCCAGGACATTTGAGGTTTGGCCATCACTAATCTAAAATTACAAGTGAGGCAAGCTCTTTGAGGACGCATGGTCACATCACATTGCTATCACATAGTACGGAAAGATTTGTAACAATTGACAGTTCTTCTATTAAAAGGGTTACAACTGGAACACACACACACACACAAAAATATATTCCTGGTCAAGGACATGTTTTGTTGGCAGAGCTATTTAAGAAATGCGGATGCAAACAAAACTACCTCAGCCATAACTAATGAGTGAAACATTTCAAGAAAATGTTAGGTACATAATAAAATGTGTTTGAAGCTAACCAAATTTAGCTCATGTGCTTTATTTATATTAGTATATAAAACACACAACAGTTCTGTGAATAATCCGAAAATTAAGAAGTTCCCTTCAGTCTCCTTAGATGTGTTTAAAATATAATAAGAATTTAATAAGGGAAGCAAGATAACACAAAGAGCTCAATGTCTCTCCTGTCTCTCCCATTGACTTGCCTCCAAACAAAATCAAATAACATCTGCCAAATGCCAGCCTGTTCAGCTTGCTAATGAGTTTAAAAATTCAGTGTATGACCGTTGCTCAGCAACTGATAAAGAAAACAAGTCACATGGTGCTATAGTTAATATACAAGAGACCTCTACCCCTCATTTTCTAAAATCCTATGAAAAAATGGATTATTGGAAACACTATATTTTCAAGGGAATTTACGTGCTGCTTTTTTGTGCTGCAATTTGTTCCAATGCTTATAAACACCAGTATTCAGGTGACTGAAAGGGTGCTTAAGTTTTTCAGTCCCATTTCTTTTAGTTCATGCATTTGCATGGTGGTGGAATTCTATTCAATTCAGTTGTTTGCTGACCATTTCAATAGATAACCTGAGCCAAAAGCTGAAAATGCTTTAAGCCTCAAGAACATGCCAGTGAATTTGGCTGACAGGCTGTTAAGTTAAAACTAAATTGAAAACTATAATCAGAAGTGGAAGAGGGGATCAGAGGACTTAGAAACCATAGTTTGTGTAGTAGAGATGTAATCAATCTCAGGGAGGAAAAGACAGGAGGGTAACAGTCACCCTGTCAAGTCTGTTTCCTCATCTCATCTAGTCCACTGTAAAAAACTGAAATCGACCATTAATCAATCCATCAATCAATCAGGCAGTAGTCATCAGTGACAGGAGGTTATAATGGGAAGAATTTAAACAAAGAGATACCATAGTATGATATTCCACCTGACACATGAAAGAAAGGCTACAGTTATAGAAATCCTCTCTGCCAGATGGGACTAACATGCTGAAGTTGTGTAATTAACTATATTGCTATTTCTCAATGGTGTTTAGGTAGCAGTTAAAATACATTCCTTTGCTAACATCATTAACTGTCAGAATTTTTACCTTAATATACTCACACAGAGTATTAATGCAGATGCAGAACAAGTCTAGTAATTCCACGGTTGAATCTAATTTCCCAAAGAGACAATGTTAAAAAAGAGAAAGCTCATCAAAAAGCCAAATCTTTCCTGAGAGCATGGACTTTTCATAAAGAAACCACATTGGAAACATAGTGACAACGCACAAGACCTTTTTAGAATTGACTGAAAAAGCACAAAAGACTGAAAAGCCCAGCTAACTAGCAGGGTAAAGTAGGTTATTAGAAGCAGGAAGGCATTTCAAAAAAGCCAAAGCTGAGTTTAAATGAAGAAAATAACTCTGGCAGATAAGGCAGACCAAAAAAAATACATTTGAGAAATAGCTAGTAAAAGAGATTCAGAGGTAATAAGTCTTTTTCTCAAACAAATCAAGATCAGAAAGCCTGGCAGAGAGCCTGCAGGTCCTCTTAATGATCAGAGTATAAAAGGAACACTTAGAAAGGACACACAATTGCACAGGAGCTAAATGACTTCTTGGCATCAATGTTCGTTTTGAAAAAACTGGGGAGATTCCAACCTCAGTACCAGTTTCTGCACAGGGATTCATCAGAGGACCCATCTAAAACTAAAGTGACTGTAGAAGAGCTTACAGAACAAGCTGACAAAATTAGCAGCAGAATATCACCAGGATTAAAACATATACCCAGGATTTAATGGTTACCGCTTGAGATCTAAGAGACCTTAAGGATGAAGTAGATGAATAACCATGTGTGGCCATGTCAGGCTATTTCCCTTGAAAGGAACAGGTTCTGAGGAAGATGCAGGGAACTGCAAGCCTGTAAGCCTGAAAGTGGCACTGAACAAAAGAGCATAAACTATACTAAACAATATGTTTAATGGATATTTGCATAAATATTAAGAGGAGTCAAGAAGGCTTTTATAATGGAAAATCTGATTTTAGAGAAGTACTGTTCTGGTGGGTTTTTTTAAGAGGTCTTCATAAGGAACAACAGTTCTTTCTGTATCAGCAACAGTCCCCCTACAGCTGAAAGTATTGCAACTTTTTGAGGAAAAGAGTTTGAAAGTGAAGTTATTTAGAAACATGGTTCCTCATGCCTCCAGAAAGATTTAGTACTTCCTTCACCCTTCATTGCCGCAAGAAATCAAAGTTTAATACTATGACTCCGCTGTAAACAGTAATTCTGTTTTGAGTGGTTTTATCAATTTTTACAGTTTCTCTAAGTACTCTGCAGCTGAAATCCTGTAACTCTGGCACCAGGTTTTGCAGGTGAAATTAAGGCCTACAAAGATTGCAAAGGTGAACACTGCAGGATGATTTTATTAAAATCATGTCTAATTTGCCTGCTGCTTGTCATTAAATGAACCTCAAACTTGAGTAATGCAAATGAAATCTGAAATCCAGAGCTGCACTATTTTTCACCTCTCAAATTCACACATAATTTACCCATATTTTAAAAGTAACAGCTTTTAACTCTCTACATATAAAGCTGAATATATTGAAACTGGAAAAGACCTCCTGCTACCAAACCCAACACACACAATGGCCTAAGGAGACCATAGGACTACTGCAAAGGATTTACAGTCCTATAAAATCAGTTGCCATCATCAATTAGGCTTGACAGGTCATTGGCACATTTCTAGCAGAAATATTTTTTTCAGAGAATGATTTTTTTTTTTAATCTATTGTCTGTCTTTAAGGATTCTTAATTCTTTCATTCTGCATTGCACTGGTATCACACTTTGTCCTGAGACCCTGTCCAGCAGCTATTTTATAGCTCAGTAGCACCTGGAATCTTTCCTATGGCCCTCTGGTGTACTTAAGGCAGAAGCTGCTATGATGTCCTTAAGACATAAACACTAGCAAGAAAAGAGGAAAAAGATTGCATGAATTCTATTAGAAACCCACACTTAATAGCCAGTGAAACAAAAACTAAATAGAGTTTTCCTACTAGAACTTTCAGAGTAGAAAAACATTCAGCCATTTGGAAATATGGTTAATCTGGAGTAATCTAAACTTTCAAATCAAATGTCTTTGTAGGCCGTTATTCAAAGTAAGGAAATAGATCCCTAATAGAGATCAATCCTGTGTATTTCAGACACCTTCATTAGGATGAAAAGAATTACCTTTCAGGAGCTCTTGATGACTAGGCTAGACTTAGATGCCTTAAATTCTAGCTATCTAAATCAGATTATATGAACTGCACCTGAGCAAAAAGTGAGTTTGTGGGTATTTGTGTCAAGCTGGCCACTTTCGAGTGAAAGTTTAATCAAATTTTAGTCTGAGCAAGAACAATTCTACCTCTGATCAATTTAATCTGATGTTTCATCTGGGTGGAATATTTTTCATTCACCAACCTAAATGAAGTTAGGAAAGGCTATTAAGCCAGTTCTCTGTGTCACCTTGTGAGTGGCTGTCTTGAACCTTTATGAAATACCAGTATGGATTAGGAAATGAAAAGCGGGTAGTATGTCAATATGGCAGACAAAAGCTTGCTGCACTTATTCAGGGGGAAAAATAAAAGAGCTTTCCAAAGGAACCCTTACATTTCAGAAAACTTTATGTGGAAGGCTTCCTTCACGTTTTTTTTAAAACAGTTGCAAAAATATAGAAAAATAAATGGTAGTTGTTTTCCCCTGGAAGAAAAATTACACCGTGAATTGGCCTCAGAAATTTTTTTGGTTATCAAAAAATTCCGGGAAACATTATATGAAATCACCCTTCAAAAGCTTCTAACAAATTTACAACCAAAAAAAAAAAATCTACAAAGATATGTGGTACAAATATATTAAAAAAGGCATTTTTTAACCAGCATTTTATCATATCTTCATAAGCCGACAATTTTCACAGCTGTATTCTTATATAACTATTTATAAAAATACTGTTTACATGCAGCATTACATCTGCTACACATTATCTATTTTTAGATGCTTTATCTATTTAGTACAGAGAATTTTACAGTAATTCAAACACTTCCAAGTATTTGTCCAAAAATTATGTAAGCATCTTTGGAAACAGTATGCAGAAATTGTGGAAAACTTAAAATGACTTCCTGACGGCTGAAGCTTGTAGAGCATACAATGCTCTTTCTCTTCTAGGGATGACTATCTTTCTCTGCTCCTTTTCATGAACACAATCGACCAATACTTCAAGTGCAACTTCAAGGACAGGGCCTACTCTTTCGGGATAACCGAGGAAGCCAAATGCAATTCTGATTCAGTTTTGTAGCTTTCTGCCGGGCTGGCACAGGGAAAACCATGAAGGCAGCAGAATAACAATACAGCTGTTCCAGAAACGTGAATAGAAGCTCAGTTCTTTGGATGCAAACCTCGCTTTGAGTGCTGGAGGATCTGAGCAGCATCCAAAGAGGGAACTACAGTAACCTTGTGTTAACAGCACAAGGGCGCTAGGAAACCACAGCCTGGAGGGGGACCCCTTTTCTCACCAAATTTGCTCTTGTAACTTCTGTCTGTCCCCCTGAATACTTTTAGTCAGTTTTTTTCAGCATATATATGCTTTTTGAGATCTATTTAAGAAGAAAATGAAATCTCTGTATCATGTAAAATGTTTTAATAGAAATGTATATATTCCTCTTCATTAATTTTAGCTTTAGTTCTTATCTTCCTCATTTCCTGCTGTTCAAAATGATTTATAAACTGAAGGCACGTTAGAACATCTCTTGTTCCTTTTTCATACCTAATATTTTTTCAAGCGATTTGGATTATTCTTTTTTTCAATTGACTAGTTAGAAGCCTTCATGTTTTGGGGGCACACGTTAGTTGACGTTCTTTTGAAATATGAACATGTGAATGTTTTGTCACTACATACATACGCTTTCACTATCCCTCAGAGAGTGTGTGCAGTGCCTGATGTCAGAGATGGGGCTCTCCCGTACAAGAACGAGACTAGCCTGTTTTGAGGGACCGCAAATATCTAAAGAAGGCTTTGGAAAAATGAAGTAATTTGGGAGCCTTTGGATCATTAGAGACACAATTAAAAAAAAAGTCCAAATTATCTGAAAAAAGTTGTTAAAGAATAAAAATAAAAAGTGAAGAAATAAGACATCTCAGAGTACAAACTTAACAAGTTAGCTAAGGAATGGTGATAAACGAAGGAAGGTTTCCAGGAAAGAAGTCAACAGAAGTTTTGATCTCTCATTCCAACATAATCAAAAAAATATTTCAGGACATGCTCAAAATCTTAAGATTAACATTAGAATTTGGGGGTCAAAGAGAAGCAATTCGGTTACGGTTATGTGAAACATCCCTCTGAGCACTCACATTGGCTATACGAGATCATAGTTGCAGTTAGAGAGCTCCTTCTTCAATTCCTGCGAGTGAAGGTAAAGGCTTTATACATTCAATATCTGATCAGATTTAAAAGATTTGAGACTGCTGTTTTCAAACTGTTATAGGAAAGATTGTATGAGAGATCTCATAAAAGAGTCACTGAACCATCTTCCAAATAGACTGGACAGGAGAAATAAGTCAAAATTATAGTCTTGGAAAGAAAGTGGAAACACAGCCAGTATATGGTGATTTGGGTAGTCTGGAAGTTGTGAAGGCAATCTGAGAAGATATACTCAACACCATGTGCCCTGCACTCATAATTCCACCCTGCAAAACAGTTTTCAACCAAAACCAGAAGCTATAAAGCTGAGAAAGTCCTCTCTTGTCAAATAACAACTCAGAGCATTATTATGATCACAGGGTACTACTACTTCTTCTCCAATTTCAATTTTCAGCTGTCCACCTTTTCTCCTATTACTCAAAACATATGCCTATTTTCCAGAAACAGGGAAGTATTAGCTACAGCATGGAAAATGTGAGATTGTATGGCAACATAAACTCTTAGAAGAATACTTCCTATTCTTAATTAGACTGTTAATGCTCCCACAATAAACACCACCAAGGCTGAACAACACTTTAGTTAGGATTTTAACATTTACCTTTTCCAACTGATATGTATTCCAACATGGAACATGGAAATCATACTATGTATATACACAGCTACCTGTTTTTCTGCATTACCTTGAACTTAAAATCCAAACAAAAGTTGACTCCTGGCTTCAGAAGGCATGAACAGAAAATTACTCAGAAGTTCAGAAATAATTTCCCTTCCCATTCCATATGAGAAATACAGTTGTTTACCTTATACTGCATGCCAGCACTATTGTATCTTTTGCCCTTAAATACTTTCCATGAACATATTTGCTATGTACCACTGTTACCTCCTCGACTTGTTATGAGTTACATTCCGGATGTGCTTTCTTAAGCTCCAAATTATTGAAAACTGTGGTTTTTATCTTTATTTTGAACCTCTTGCATTACTGCTGCTTCTTTTTCTTTATCCCCACACACATATCCTGTTACCTGTTTTACCTGTCATGAGTCAGAAACTTTCCTCTTCTTTCCATACCAGAGACATATTTGTTCTCAAACCATTTTTCACCTTTCTCATTTTCACCCGGATAAAACTATATTTACAGAGAGAGTATATACTTCCTGCAGCACTACCCAAGGCTACATCACTTCATACTAATAGACTGACATTTTCTTTACCACAGTGAGCAGTGAATGATAGACACTATTGATTGATTTATACAAATGATAAGAGGAAGCTTCAAGATACTCATGTTAGTGTATTGTCTAAAAAATATTAAGGTATGCTGGTGGCAGTAAAAATATTTTAATCCTTTTAAGTATCCAAGATTATAATGGCATTCACATCCCTGTTACTGTGTACTTGAATTCTGAATAATAATTTTATATAGTGAGTGCTTGGCACAATATTGATAGTATATTTTCATTTTTGTTAACCTGCCTAGAATATCTGCATCACTATTTTATTAATTCACTTTTAAGTAAATACATGTATTAAATACATCTGACTCATGTTTAATATCAGTTATAGCACACAGCTACCCTGCTCAAAACACTGATAGGTAATCTGTTCCCACCAGCATAGATCTCTCTGTCTGTATGTTTAATTTAACAGAAATCCATGTTTCTGCTGAAATCTATGCAGTTATTTGATGCTGCACAGATGATAAAATAGTAGTTTAGCATGTTAACTCTCTTGGGCACAGAATTGAGTGTGTTATGTTGTTCACATTAGACTTCACTACTCACAGTGCTGTCATCCCACACCCATCTCAAAGAAACCTTTGTGCCACCAGCATTACCACTATCCTGGCACAGAGGTAAGGGCAATCTCATGATGACATAACAAGTGGTTAATAAAGAAATACATAGGTTTCAAATAGGGTTTAAGTCCTCATAAATTGTTTGTTAAGGCAATTTTTTAACTGTGCTAGCAGCTATGAATCTCTGAAATACCACTCCACACGTGGCCATATTTTTAGATATCTTATTTTCAAAGAGTAGATAGAAATGCCTGCTTCCAATAAAGAAAACAGTCCGTAATTATTAACCAATGTGTTATCAACTGTATGTTATCAATATTTCTATGTCACATGTACTATTCACCCTTTTTATATATTTGAAGTATATCAAGGATGCTCCAGTTACTCCAGGTTTCTAACACATTTGATAGTAAAGATCAAAGTTAGAAATCTGAGCAAGCCATACATTACTCCACATTTTGATTAAAATTTTTATTTTTCTTTTCATTTCTAATCAGTCCAAGACTTCCAGGCATTGATTCTTGAATGAGCTTTGCAAAGGCTGTCACAGACAGAATTACTGTAAAAATGGGGAATAAAACTTTTCTTTATCTAAAAGAATGAAATTTGAATGGGTAATTGTTAGTATCTTAATCACTATATTGAATATTCAGGCATTTTTACAGTGCACATGAACATAAATAATGTATGTATGTGCTTGAGCTTGAGCACATAAAATTTGCTTAAATGCACACACCAAAACCTGTGTAAAGATTCTGTCATTTATATTTAAATGCATTTCTGATGAGGTAGCTTTATCACTTCTGATATTAACATTCATCAGAACTAATTTTATTTGTTAAAATGAGTCAAATTTCTTTTCTGTGATTAACAATAATATTTTCAATTCACATAATTTTAAATTAGTTGGAGCAGATGAGTCAAAACTCCTGGAAAATGATCATTTTCTTTGAAATAAGAGTAACCAATTATTTAATAATGTTTTAAACATATCTGTGAATCATTAGCACCAAGAAGTTGATAATTTAAAATTTGCCCACAAGCGAGTAACACGATCTTTTTATTCCAAGTCAGACCTATTACAAAGTTCCTATCTTCAGGCTCTTTTAGGAAAAATATATTAGCTTTAGTGCTTTTACATGTCTGTTTAATATTTAATTGAAAACCTGAATAACATCTTACTTAGAAATAAAGCCACCCTTACAGCAGGTAAATGTTTTCTTGGTTTTTTTGTCTGCTAAAATTAGTAATATGGCTTTTATATTCTCATAATTTCCTGGGGTTTTTTCTCTTTCAAATATATCTATAAGGTATCGCTATTGGCCACTGAAGGAAACATTAAGAAAAAATGCACCATGAAGCAAGGATTTAGCATCACGTAATTGGCTCCATGTGTGAACTGCCACTAGATGGCAATGTTTCAGAAAATTATCTTCCTAAGCACAGAGGCAGCTATAGAATATACATTATTTAAATGTTCATTGAGTCGTTCTAAATGGATCTGTCAATCAGTAAGGGAATAATTCTTGTGCATTTCTTGTAGCCCCTCCAAGTTTCCTCTGAAGAAGTGAAAATATTGGAAGGCTTGGGGAAACAGCTTCTCCAGAAACCCAGATCAAGATGGGTACAAGACAGAAGAGGGGTCAAACTGCTTGTGCCAGGCAGGGCAAACCCAGGCTTCTCCTGAAAGAGGAGTAAGATGCATCCTCAAGGATTTTGCAGCTGCTGAGTGCTGCACAATTACGAAAATAATTCTCAGCTGTGAAGAACTGATACCCACCCACTGCTGCAGGGGATAATTTTAACTAAATCAAGCTCTAAGTGTCTATATTCTCAGCCCTTTAATTTGAAGAGATGAGAAGTATGTTCTGTGAACGTGACATGTAGATAATACAGATGAATTTTTAAAGTCTTTTGTAAATTATAAAGTCATTAAAAATATTTTGCTTATACAAATACTAATTTTAGAAATACATTAAAATAAAACATGCTTAGTGATTTTTTCACTGCCATGGTATAGAAATACATAAAATAGGATTGAACAATCCCAGATGCTTACGTAACTGGAAACATTCTAGGTATGCTCCTAGACTGCCACTATTCATTTTACAAAGTATTTTCTATCTGTTTATACACCAGGAATTAGAATAAAAGAAGTTAAAAAAAAAAAAAAAAGAAGAAAAAAAAGTGAAGTCTATTACAGTAAAGTTTTTCCATCTATACTACTTCTGTCACCAGGAAAGTTCCCCACAGTAGAAAGCAAAGAAAGTAAATGTCTTAAGAGCTGATTCTCTAAGGGCAGCACTGACAGGAGAGGACTGAGGTCTCAAAACTGTGTAGCAAGGTAACCCCAACCAACACTGTCCCCTTATTGTATTTTGTTCCAACGACTGTGTGTTCCACACCGTCCCTTCTGGAGCTCCCATGAAAGGAGACCTTTTCCAAATTAGCCAACATACATACAGAAAACACCCAATTAATACATAGGTAACACATTCAGAAGCATTTGTGAATGTTTTCAATCATGTTCAAGGTAAAGAGGATGAACTTAAATCCATATAATACATATACATAACAGGGAATGTAAAATACTCTGTGTAGTATAGAGGGTTCATTCTACTGTATTTGTGTGACTTCAATATCTTTCTGACTTCTTAAGAATCCCTCACTAGTTACTTGGCTAAAGTGCTTTGAACTCTTTGACAAAACCAGCTTACATGTTACATATGCCATCTCCATTACTAGAAATAATCTTTAAGGAGGACTTTTTAAATTATTTATTAAATAAAAAAATTGCATTTATCAGGTGCTTCTTCTTAATTGGGGTGGTCAATCAATGAAAAGTAAATTTTCAGCAATCCAAGCTAACCAACTCTGTAGTGAATAAGAAAGCTACTACTGAATTTAATAATGGAAATAAAAAGCTCTTCAGTAGCATTCCAGGTGTCCTTTCACACCAGTTACCCTCAGTGTTCCCCCATGTTCAGGAGACAGTGCTCAAGCAAATTATTCCTGTTCACTCAGAGCCCCCGTACGGGCCACCATTAAAGGCAAAGACTCTGGAAGTGTTGTGGAGGACGCTGGGGCTTGTATGGCGGCAGAGGACACCGAAGTTGGAGTCACCATAATGTCTGCTGTAGTGGTTGGTGTCTCTACCATACGGGCTGGGCAAGGGGTGGTGGCAGCTGGGCCATTGCTAGTAATGCATTGAGTGAATCGTTGATTGACCTTAACAATATATATGCATTGACATACATTCAGGAGGCCTAGCAACAGGATCAAACTGGCTTGAAAATCCCAGCGATACTCAAAGTTCTCAAAAACTTTTG
>WKFP01013358.1:131730-167634 GCA_011057875.1 Pterocles orientalis | reverse complement strand
AAAAGCAAATCCCAGGCTAGAAGCCAGACTGTCTCTTCCCCCTCAAAAGGCTGAATGTATGTCCTTGAGAACAAATAGCAACATCCTAGCAATAACTATAAACGTTCTTCTCTTATCAATTCTCTCCTGAGCAGGAATGCAAAACATAGCTTCTTGCTAGCTGTTTATGAAGAGAAGGGAAAAGGAAAAAAAAATTAACTCTGCTCTGCTTAACCCACGACACGAGGTTAGCAGGCACTCGTGGTACTAGCTTTCTATTTCAGTTTCTGAGTGTGGAAACTGCCTGTATGACAGCTGCCCTCTCAGAATCACTTGATGCAGGGAAAGAAATCCAGCGACCAAAATATACCCCCAGACCTTTGTCTCTCTGTCTGCCTTCAGTCATTCTTAGAAACTATGACTATCCAACAGCTTGTTAAACAGAAGATGCTTGAGAAGATGTTTCCTCTGTGGCTTGAAAACAGACTTGCTCGAATGGGTACTGATATCTTCCACCCTTACTGTATTTGCAGCAAAGGCTTTCTGCTCTCAACACTCTGTCCACCCTCACTACAGAGACCTATGAAGCGACCACCAGCTCCAAAATCAGCACAGCCTACCACACAGCTTTTTAAAGTGAACAAAAATTTGTAGTCCATTTAAAATTTTACACTATGAGCTACAATAATTCAGGAGGTAACAGATGAATAGTTCAGGTCATCCTACAGAAGGGACAGGGCAAATTGGTAGTGGCAGCTAGTCTGTTGTCCCAAACTGTCTTGCACTCCTCAGTCAATCTTATTAGTAGTATCAGCAAAAAAGAGCCTATTTTTATTGACATGTGGGTCATCACCTTGTTCTTTTCTGACCAGAGCTTGTTCTGTGGTCTGAAGTCTGAATCAAGTCAGCCCAAGAAAGATGCAAAACCTCAGGCTTTGCTCTAAAAAAAGGTACTTAAGTAGGCAAATGCTGTAATTATAAAGCAGTTCTGCAAAACAGCATGAATGACAATCACAGAATCATAGAATGGTTTGGGTTGGAAGGGACCTTAAAGATCACCATGTTCCAGTCTGAGTATGCTTAAGAGATTGGAGATTAAGGTGGAGACTGTGTCTCCTCCTACTCAGTTTCTATATTGGAGTAAAGGTGGGAGGTGGTGCCCATTTTCTCAAGCTGAACGTTTCTGAGCACATGCAAGTTTAGATGTTTAGTCCAACTGCAGGAGCTGAATAACTAAAAGTGTTACCAGAGTAGGCAGTGTCTGAGGACAGGATCCTGAATTTCTCTCTCAAATTGAGGTGCCTACCTATATTCCAATTTTGTCAGAGTATAGGTGGACTGAATTTCAATGTATGCACATATATATTTTTACATAGCTATGTAAACTTTACAAAAATATACAAAAACCCCCCAGTATTTTGTCAGATGGTGAAAATTATAACTGGTATTAAAGATCCTCAAAAAAACTCACCATTTTGAAAACCAGTGTTGTTGTTAGAACTAGTGAACAGGTTTAGAAACAGAAATACAATAATTTTTAGACATTTGAAACTAAATATAAATAATCTCACACTTTGAAATACATAGCAATAAAGTAAAATATACATTTAACTATAGAGAATACTCAAAGCAGGCTTCATGCCGTAAATCACCACTTGCAACACAAAGTGCCCTATTTGCATCGTTTTCTTTTTTCACCTCTAATTGTTCATAATATCAAATTTTCAAAGGTAACTGAGGTTATTATAAGTGATTTTCACAATGTTTTTGTATTCCCTGAAATACATCATAAGTAACAGAAAGCTGACTCCACTGAGATTCCTTAAAACAAAATGTTATGACAACTTAGCATAAAATTATCCATGCAAACTGTAAGAGAAAATATTTTTAGTTTAAATCAATAAACATTTCAGGAAGTCAACTCAGAATATTTTCAAAAATCTCTGATAATTTTGGTCAGAATAATCTCTGGGTACCTTAAAGCCATATTTCTATTGTCTTGTTTTTCACTTTTAGTCATGTTTCTGATAGTCTTGGTTTTGCTTTGTTTTGTTTTCTTTTTAATTTCAATCTTAGTAATATATTGGGGTTTTGTATTTCAATTTCAGTAATATTTGTGCTACTGGTATTTAAATCCATTGCCAACCACGTTGGGTGTGAAACACAGTTAACTCCTGTGACTGGGAGGTGCTGTTGAAAATAGCATGTCTGATAGGACAGTCACAGTAAGAAATTCTTATAAAAAAATGTTAGCATGAATTATATTAAGAATGACATGTAGGCATGTAATCTTTGCTAGCTGAGAAATATTTACTTTCAATTTGGAAAATGCCTTTACTCAAAACTGCATACCTCAGTGTCAATCTGTTGACCAGCTTATCAACACCCGGTGCACAGAACTGTGTGTACTCACTGCTCTGAGCCCACACATTTTTCCTAGACAAGACAGTAAAATAGTCAAGAACCATGAAATCTACAAATATTTAATTCTTTTAAGTGTAATAGCAGTTTTTGCCACTACCTTCCCTATAAATGCAGTAGGAAATGAAGTAGTGTGCAATTAAAAAAAAAATCATTTTATCCCACCTTTTACTATCACAGCATCTGCATTTTTATGAAGTAGACTACACTACATTTATTAAAAGGATATTCCGAAATGTTATTTGCAACTTTCACATATCAGTTTTAGGAAGAAATGGTTATTTCAATGGATTAATTATAAATTCTTGTGTTCATTATTAATCATTCTTCAGATTTCACTCTTTTAATCTGACTGTGGCCATGATATTTTTACTGTGCCACTGAATAACTGTCTTACAGCTCTTTCAGAGTCAATATCAGTGCCGCTGAGTCAACCTGTCACCATTTAAGTGATTTTTAGAGGTGTTAATAGAAATGGATTTGTCTCTAAACCATACAGCTATTACTAATTCACCTAAGTTCAAATTTTCCCACATTGATGACATGCACATCTCTATCTGTAAGGTTTTTGGAAAGTAATATCCAAGTATGATGCACAAGATGAATACAGACTATAATTTAGTTTAGCCAGTTGTTTCAGAACTTTGTATTTCCTTCAACATGCATTACTACTAGTAATGAAGTCAACAGCAAATGTGGAGTATCAAATGGAATCCTTCCGGTTCTCAAAAAATGAGATTTCACATCAGAATTCCACATGACAAAAAGCAAGCAGGCAAACAAACAAACAAAAGCACACTAACCAGTATAACCACTAAAGCCCAGCTGATACACTCTCTAAGAATGCATGAGTTGTCAGCTCCAATACCATAAAATCTCAGTGTGATACTGAGATATTTAAAGGCCCGTGATGAAAATCAGACAGGAAAAATATCTCCTAATATACTTCCTTTTATAATTGGAAAGTATCTTAAGAAACAGACAGGAAACACATTCTGTCAATAATTTAAATAGAGGAGTAGCAGTATGATGCAACACCCAGTAACATACTCTGTAATCTTGCTATTTTAACCAGCCACAACTATTTGTGCTGTCAGTGCTATCATATTGGGAACCGGAGCACAAGCCAGTTGTGAAAGCAGTATAGTCACTGGTTACTGATAATGAACTTGAGCAAAAAAGCAAAAAATGAAGCATTTTTGCTTTGGAATTCTTATGCCATTCAGTGCATAATGGGTTGTGCTCAAAATGTTGCTCTCTGCATCAAAATAGTAGCAAGCATTACATGTGTAAGTACATTTCTCTAGTTCTGGCTTTTCATCCTGCCACTCATTCGGGCTGCTAAGGGAAGGATCCCCTGGTGCATGCTTTCCCGTCCCATCCCACACTGTGACACTGGCTTTGGGGCCATGTAACTTTCTGTTAATGAAGCAAAACCAGTAACAGAGACTCATGGAATATTTGGCATTGCTGCAAACTGCATTGGACAGTAGGGGTGTTGGTGGGTGAGATCACAGGGTCTGACTACTAGGATTTGTTTGTTTATATTTGGGGCAGGTACAGCAGAAACAATTACTGGGCAGTACAGTAACAGGAAAAACAAACCGCATTAACTGAAGCCTGAAAGGTCACAATTAAGTGTTTGTTTTCCTTTGAAATCAGGAGGAATGAAGAGGAAAAACAGAGGTAAGAAAGACAGACTATCCAAAGATTTTTTAAAATTTTTTTGTGAGCATTCAGGGAAACTGAGAAAGCCTGATTTTAATTTGGTTTTCTCTAGATTTAGAAACCTGCTAAATTGTTCATTTGTTGTAAAGTCAATTAACTCTCCAGGCAGGAATTCACCAGTCTCTCTCAGCTCTTTCCGAGATTGATTTTTGCTTGCTTGTTTAGACAAAAAGAAATAAATACCATTTATTAATAGAAAAAGAAAAAAAATCAGGAAGATTTCTGAAAGCTGTCACCTCTCACGCAGAAAAATCTGTGTTCTTTTCACTTTTCATAGCATGCATGTGAAAAAAACTTGCTTTTCAGAAGATAAAATGTTTATTTGGATGTCAGCTTACTTCTTATTCCTGAAACTCTTCAGATAATGGCTTTAAAAGTGAATCCTTTTATTTATACAAGGCACTTTTCCACGTTTTGGGAAGCTGACACATGTACTTCCTTGAATTAAGACTGCTTTTTTAAAGTAGAAAAAATGTGACAAGTAGTTTATTCCCTAGAACAGGCAGAAAGGATATTATTAATTTACTACAGATTAACTCAGCCATTAACTGGAGTTTACAACCACTACAGACAAAGCCATCTGCAAGTGCATTCATCATGTTGTGAACACAATGACTCTGAATGCTCAAAAGATGCAGTTATAAGCAATCAATAGCTCCATACTTTATACTGCTGTGATTAATGCCAGGGTGAGGGAATGTTCTCACAAGCTTCCTTTTTAGGTGCTTGAAAGATGTGACTGAAAGAACCACTGGGGAGGAAAAAAGCTCAGGGCACATTTTAATAAATAGAAATAATCTGACAACTCAGGATGCGTAGATACACAAGGAAGGCAAACATATTTAAATCATGAACAAAGGAGTAAATGCACTGTACTATTGAAAGTCAGTAAATGCTGTACTGCACTGCTGCCATTTTGGAATTTTTCATTTGCCACTTTCCAAGTCACTGAATTAAGCCTCCTCTGCAGCCAGTTCAGTTCTGCATCTCTGTTTTCAGTAGAATAGTTAATAATTTTCAAGTACTGATGAAGGGATGCATCTGTCCAAATCTGGGTGTTTAGAAACCATGCAGACAGTTCTGACCTAAACACCCATGGCTCCTTACATGAGCAATACGGAGCTGTTCTTACCTTAAAGTAGATGTTTGAATTAGATCAGATGAATGGCTTTCTGGAAGTGCTATTTTTTTCTCTACTGCCTATCAAAGTTGTTTAGGGAACATCAGGAATACTTATCTATACTGCAAATATCTAAACATAGGTGGGATGAATTGCATCCTGATGGTATAGTTATATTGTGCAGGCAAATCAGCAGTAAGGTACTCACTTATGTTGCAAAATTCTCCATTTCCAAAAGGAGGTCAGTGAAAACAATTTTGACATAAAAGGTCATGCAAATATTGAATTAAAATTGGAATGTTGCTTTCCTCTATAAACAGATACTGTGTATCTATATATATAGACACAACGTGCAGTGTGTGAGTGCAGGGCATCTTTCTACCACTTATGATGGAGTGATATCCTAATATTTCATCTTCTTAGGAAATATGCGGACCAAAGAAGAAAACATATTTTGTATATATCTAGATATGCCTGCTGCTTTCTCTCAAGATGCATCAACCTTCTTCCTCATATTTTCACTTGTAGCTGTCCCTTAGCCATCCCTCAAAGTTCACCAGGCTGCAACAAGATCTTTCTTGTCTAAGCCTACGATACCTTGGGGACTTAATGTGTCTGGCCAGCCTTGGGCCCACTTAAATTTCTACAAGACTCTCCTAGGAAAGGACAGAAAGAGCTGACCTGAGAATGGCCATATACATATCCTCTCTTTGCAAAAACAAACCCCTAAGCTGTACAGCACAACAGAAGCATTTTGCTTGACCTACAAACATACTACTATATTTTCAGAAAGTCCACATTTGTTTATAAGCATTTCTTACATGTAACAATGTTGAACACTTCAATAAAACAACACTACATGCTCAGCAACATGGGCATTTAATTCATACAGAATTAAAAAGTTACTTAATCTGTACAGATTTAGACATCTATGATCTAGAATTCCAGACCTGAGATCGCTTATGTAATCTCTTCCACAGAAAGAAATACAGGTTTATGGGAATGCTTCTAGATTAAAAACGTATTTTGGAAGAGACTCAGTCAATATTAAGGCACCTAAACTCAGCTAGGTGTCATCCATAATCCATATATTGGCTTTCCATAATCAATGGAAAAACTCAATACAGTCATGAGAGTCTAAAGGGTAATTTAAATTACAAGGCTGTACATGTCTATTTTAGGGTGAGTTCTGTAATTATTCTCTCTGTCTAGAGTACTGCTATCTTGGTACAATTCAGAATTGCATTTGTCTAAAGTATCTTTCACAACAAAATTATGTTTGGCCCTGAACTGCATGTTAGGTAACTGTTCCAGCTCATCAAGACGATAAAGCTACATTGTGAGAAACACAGCTGAAACAACTGTTGTAAATGCACAGTTAGGTAATTAAACACTGTTTATTAGTGTTAATATTAATTATATCCTCCAATCAAAAAGTTGCTGAATTATCCCAAAGACAGTTTACCTACTGATATAAAATGCGGCACTTCCTCTGCATCACATACTGAATTACTGTCACTTCAGGTTTGCAATAGCCAGGTATTATATAAAACCCAGCTCTTAACTGTACTTTGAAACAGTGCTACCTAATCATCCACTAAAAACCTAATATAGAAAAAAATTCTCTTTTAAGACATTTTAAATTGATGGGAACAGTTGGTCATATATGTTTTCCTTAAAATGACCATCATGCCATCCATGAAAAACAATCACAACTGATCTTTAAGTTTAGGATTATGAAGAATTACAGTGGAGGCACAAAAGTAACTCTTTTGCTATAATGTTGAAATGAATTTACAAGCAACACTTCTTGACTACACTATCAGAGGTACTATAGGTGTAAATTTAAATAGACAAAGGTGATTATGTTAGCAAGCAGTCATTCATTTAAATAGGCAGTAATACAGATGAGAGAAGATTTAAATCACTTAACTTTAACCATCTAATACATAGGAATCCAGTCAAATATAGTCAATAGCCTCCATCTAAAAAAAAATGCAACAGGCAACTTTAGAGTACCATTTGTCTTATTCTAAAACATGTAGGATCAATTTCCAAATGACCATATAAAGAACTTAGTCCACTAGTTTAAACTTAACACATAACTTTCAGGTGGCTAAAATATTTTTCTGTGTATTATTTCCTCTGAAGCATCAGTGTGAGAATTTCAAACATATACAGTCAATGTCTAGGTTTACCGTTACACTTCAGAAGACTGTGACAACCCAAACAAGCCTCAATACAAACAGAACTCAACAGAAATGTAGTTTCCATAACCTGGTCCTGGATACAGCTCATAGAATGACAGGACAGTTGAGGTTGGCAGTGACCTCTGGAGGTCACTTGGTTCGACACTGCAGCTCAAGCAGGGACACCTGGAGCCGTGTGCTCAGGACTGTGCACAGACAGCTTTTTAAAATCTCTCAGCATGTATCTCCACAACCTCTTTGGGCAGCATACCACCATCAGCTGGCCACATACCACCACCAGCGGCCCTGGGATACCAGCACAGAATCAACACATAGCAGACTCTTGATATAGATACACTATTGTAAAATATAAATAAACTTTTTCTTTTTTTCCCCCAAACTAAGAATTCATTATTAGGAATACATCTTCCACAAGCACATCTTCAAATTACTTCACAGGTTTAAGAGAATTAAAACAGCCATGGGCAAATATAGTTGGAGCTTGCTCCTGACTACCAGTGAGTCCTGTAATTAAAAAGGAAATAATTTACAACTTGAGGTTTTTCCTAGGGACTTTCAGATTTCCTATGCATAAAAGAAAATCCTAGTTGTGATGACTGGTAAAATATGTAATAACAAATTTGACAATAAAACACAGTGTACATTTTTCATTTGTCATCTAATTAGGTCATCTATTTTGCTGAAATAAATACAAGCTATTCACATGCGATTACATTTGAAAGAAAAAAACATCATTAGAGCTAAGAAAAGTCCAGTGGTGACAGCACACTGAATTTTGTACACACTATCTTATTGCTTTAGTTCATTATATTTTGTTTTAATTTTAATTTCATTTTGTTTTATAGAGTCTTAATATAAATCCATCTATCAATCAGTAATACTTGAAATTGGACACATACTCACTGGAAAGGCTAACAGGGCTACCAATGTATCTGAACTGAGATTAGGAGATACGATGAAACCTCATGTGATGAAAACCACACGCTGAACCTCTTTTAAGCATTAAAACTTGCTCTCCAGGTAAAATGCAACATAGACAATCTAATCCAATCCAAAATGAACTAATTGGGCATTAGTGCAATTTCTTGGAGCAGACTCCAGCTCCCTCTCACAGGGATAAGGAGAAAGAGAAGAAGAAGAGGGAAAAGTATAAATAAAAACTGAATCACCATAGAGTGAAGAAAAGGGTGAATATAGACAGCACAGAGAAGGGGAAGTCTTAGTGGAAATAAAACTTTGTCTACAGATTTCAAAGCACACTCAACAAGACACAGCTTAATTTTGTTGCATTTGAAATATCTGATCTGCTCTAATACCTAATACCTTGTTTATGTCCATGCTCTACATCTTACTGACTTCTTGTTTCTGTTCATGGAAAGGCCAAGGTATCAGAGCACCAGGCAAATGTGAACTAAAAGTGATGCAGGAGAACAGGAGACCAATATGAGATTCTGAACGTGGCATAAAAAATACAGAAGGGTATGACAAGAGGAAAATACTCCCTGCAGAACGTTAATAAGTGGATATAAATGGCTGTTTTTTAAGCTGTCCAAACGAGAAGAGATATAGAAAGAAACGAACTCAGAAATAAGACATCTTAGGATCAAGATGAATATCCTGATTGAGATAGGTAAATGTATCTTCAGAAAGAAAGGTTCTGTAAAATAGAAGCAGTTGTTTGCAAGTAAAGGGATCTCTGAGGTTCCTCAGTGCTGCATGAAGGTACAGGAACAGTCCAGCTTCTGAGAAGGTGTGTGTAAGGCTAGAGGACACAAAGACGGGACTGACTGATCTTTTTGGATTTCCGAGTTCCTGCACGCAGAAAAATAGCAAAATTGAGTAAGAGATGAGGTCATACTCAGGAACAATTTACAGTGTTAGGATCACAGAAAAGGTGATACTACGGCAGCGGAGACCTTATGTATATCTTGAGCTTGGAGGCAGCACCAGGTCTGAGGAAGCAGTTACAGGACTAGACAATGACATAGTCCCGCAGAAGAAAAAATATTTCAAAGGTAATACAAGAGGATGTAACTCGTTATGATTAATGTAAACACATGCAGTAATGAATGAAGTCTCAATTTAATGGATGGATTATCCTGTCTAATGTGGGTAATATATGGAACTCCTGTGGGATAATTATCAGATGCAGTTGTTGTAGTCAGTTAAGAAGGGAACTGCATTTTACTGTGAGGCAAAGTTTATGCTGCAGACATGAAAGGGTCTTAAATACTTAAAGAACAAAGTTACTCCATACCTTAATAAAGCAGTGTTGCATCACCCTTATAATCTGCACCGATGGTTAGAAATTATTTTCTCCAATCTGATTCATAACTAATATACAGAAATCAGCTAGCACTGACTACTTCACACTCTCATAAAGCACTCAAAGTTCTTTTTGTGAGTTTACCTGGAGGCGGGAATAAAATACATTTAATGTATTCTGTGCATCTAAAACAAATATTAAACATTTAAAATGTTGAACTTCTAAAAGATGACTAGGACCAAGGTTCATAGCAAAACTGCAAGAGCCAAGCTGTGCACTGTATTATCTTTTGTGAGAGACAGATAACTTATGCATGCTGATATAGCTCCACTATAGCAAAAATGAATATGATATGAGATTATGTTCCTGTATAAGGACACAACTGTCTCTTTACCATGTCATACTATTCAGCTATCTTATTCTCCATAGAAATCAGAAGTGTGTGGGAATCCATCTTCTAGCAATATAATATTTTGAGATTTTGAGTATTTACATGGTCTGCATCAACAGGACATAAATCTCCTTTGATATATTGTAGAAAAATAAGAAGAAAATTCAGAGTAGCCCATATCTAGAGGTGAGGACAGAGAATCTAAACTTGAATCTGCCATAGCCCATCTGAGTATTCAGACAAAATTTTTCAGAGAAACTTCATTTTGGAGATGCCAAATATTCCATTACAGAAAAGGTATATTTTGGACAAGCACTCTTCTAACACAGCCCCCTCTTTTGTATGGAAATGCTTCCTACCACCTCGCCCAAGATTACTGGTGTTGGAAAAACTAGTTTCTAGAGATTCAATGGAGAATGTAGCTCATTCAGCATTCACTAAACATGTTTAAGTCTCTTGGAATGGTTTACAAGAAAAACCATGGGCAGACAGTTGCCCACCATAGTCAACATTTGTAATTTTCAGAGGACCTAGCACAATAAATCAATGCTTGCAAGAATATTGCATTACCACCACCTTAGATGATTGTTTATTTTTCACTGTTCTAACATTCTTAATATTGAAATCAATAAAACCTTGATAAACCAAATCTCTTTCTTTTCATACTGTAGTTTCGCATCAGAGCTAATTTAACTAGACACATTTAATCTAAAGATTATGAGAAGTGACTCAAACTGTAAATAAGGAAAAATTAAAAATTTAAACAATTTGCAGCTAACAGTTGATTTAACTTCATCTTGGTATACTGGTATTCAAACATAATTGCATTTATAACTATTAGGTTAGTAAGTGTTCATAAATGTTAATTCATTATGTGCTATTGAAGAAAAAAAGTCTCATTTCATGCCCTTAAATTTACTTTAATCACTAGCTGCAAGAATGTAACTCATACAATCATAAACCAGCATGGAATTTCATCAGAGAAGCAAACTGACAGGAAAGAATATACTAAACCAACTCTAAAAGTTGTTATTTCACACTAGTTTTAATAATTGTGTTTGTGTAGAATACCTTAAAAAAAAAGAAGGTATTTGATAAAACTAGGAAGTACATGTCACACCCTTGATTTTGGTTAGCATAGCTGTTTGAATACATCCATCAAGCGACAGTATTCTCAACAGTTCAACATTCTGTCCAAACTCATATATACCTACTTCCTCAAGAAAAACATCATATATATCTACAGGTCAGATTTTACACTGAGTCAATTTTTCCTTAATTTTTACATATGAACAACTACATATAGAAAGGTACAGAACAAACTTCTATGCCAGTAAAACAGCATGCCTATTACGTGATTCTGCAAGAGTCTAAGGGCATGGATTCCACCCTCTTTAAAGAGAGGTGAGGAAAAAGGTCATGGAAGATCAGGCCTTGGGAATAATTTGTTTGGATTTTCACAAATTCATAAATTTGTGTGTATTTGAACTGAATTTGAATTGACTCTGTTCTAAAACAAATTGCGCAGATTAGCTTTGGCATTGTATAGATGCCTTATGTTTACCTTTTAGTTCACAGCTGATTAAAAGCTCATGTTTTATTATTACTCTTTTTTTCCCTTGGGTGAATATAGTGGTTTTTGTAGACAGAAAATAATAATCCACAAAAAATTGCTTTGAAAATATTCTCAGATATGGCTAGAAAGAGGCAATCTTAGAGGTGTTGCTATTTCTAGTCTAGTTCTCACAATATTATCCTGAAGATGACTGGAAGCCAATACCACAAATGTTCAAATGCCTCAGAGCCCAGCACCTGGATTTGTCAACTGCTAATCAGTCCCTATGTACTTTTACAGCAGGTGACTGCTCCTCAGTAAGGCAGAATCATGTAAAAATTCAGCAACTGGAGTCCTAACAGCAGGATTACATAGCACCCAAGTAACCTATTAAATGCACACAGCCATACCGTGTTTCAGTTAAGGTATATCTTCCCTGCAGCATTAACCACAGCAGCAACGTGCTGCCCCTAGTCCAGCTCTCATTCACACATTCCAAGTCTCTGACCTATTTTCAGAGATATTTTCAGCCTAAATTTGTTAATTTAACCCAGGGCATAGCCAAATCTCCAAGTGAGACCTTTCCTCAAACTAGCAACTTGTCTGATTTGCAGCACAAAGGTAAACTAAAGCCACATAAGGAGCTGCTAATCCTGCAATGTCTTCTCAGGAAAACGAACCCAAAACAAAATGGGAACATTCCTGTTTATTGCAGCATTACTCTGCCATTCTCTGCTGCACAGTGGTTCAGGCAAAAATAGCACTGATACGAACAAAAAGGGCGGAGACCACATGGCTGTACAGAATAACACTGGGAAATGAGGAGGTATGAGGACGTTCTGAGAATTAAATAATTTCCTTTTGGTATGTGCTATTCCCAATGTTAGCAAATCTCAGTAAGTAAATCAGTTACTGGACAGGTACTTACTTGTTTTTTGCTGAAATAGGACCTAAGATTATAGTATGACTTAGAGTGTGAAGATGAATAATAGATAATAGTGCACATAACAGAAAACAAATCAAATTTAAAAAAAAAAAGTTATATTACTGAAATTTGCTGGCCTTTATAACTAAAACCAATTTAGTTTCTTCCCAGCCCCACTGTAACCACAATTTATAAACTGAAAAATAGTTTGAAAAGTCATATTTATGACATACAAATTGTATTATTAATTTCAAATTACCGTACAATACAATTTTTGAGGAAAACTATTTTGTGACCTGATTTTCCCACCTTATATTCCAGTAACTCGCTTTTTGGTAAATGCTGCTTTATGAGCTTTAGAAGTGCTTGTGCTTCTTTCATGTTACCCAGATTTTCCTTCCTATTTCTTCAGACAGATTATTCCTAAAGAATACTCCAAGGTAGTACACCTCCTTGTTTGCAGGATGTACTTTGTGTAGATGAAAAGAGCCACTATCAACAAGGAGGTCATAAACACTGCTCCTTCTCTTTAGCTGTCCTCTCTCAGAGTTTCAGCCTGCACTGATGATACACTGATAGCTCTTAAATCACTGCTAATGGCAAGTATATTTTTAGCAATTGGAATAAAATTCACAGCAGAAAAGTGCAGGTGGTTGTGAAATACTGTTCTAACAATTTTTCCTAGGCCCTAGGCTAATTTTAACATATGCATGATAGGTTCGAGCCTTCTGGAAAAGGAAACACAGAGGGAAATTGCAATAATTTGACATGTTTTTTCCACGTGTTTTTAATAAAAAAGTTGTTAAAAACACGACATGGATACTATACAATTTCTTTCAATGACCCTTTTTGCTTTGAAAGTACAGGAAATATGTTATATGAAATGGGAGATGACTAACAACAGATTTTTTCATAGAGATAAGATGCAAATGAGTTGATACACAAAGATTATAAAGTATAAAACATACTCTAAATAGACTATTACTTTCTTTTCTTTCCCAATGCAAATGAGTAATAATTCCACTGGGCTGAATGCAAATACACCTCATCTAACCCAACATCAAAACCTATCTTTTGTACCAGGGTCAAATTTTGCACCTTAAATGAGCAGTCCCTGGCTCATGCAAATAATGAGATAGATTACAGCCAAATGAAGACAGGGCCTTTACTTCTTTCGTTCTAATTGTATTTCATGGTTTGTCTGTGTATGATGCATAAGATACATTTAAACTTGCAGTACTGGAAAGGGAACTGATCGTCAAATCTGCACTTCTGTCTCAAAATGTGAGGGCAACTATGCCCCTCTAGTCTGTAATAAAGCAATACCAAATAATTTATGAAGGCTTGTTACAAAAAAATAGGGCACCCACCAAGTCCAGTGGAAATACCATCTGGTTTTAGCAGAAAAGAACTTAAAAGATACTGTGTTCCAAAAGCCACAGTATTTTATGAACATGACAAATTGTACATCTACTGTAGAAATAATAAGGAATAATGGTATAATATAACTTGTCCCTCTGTCTTTTCAAGTTTTCATTCCAAACAGTTGAGAGTATAATTATTTGAATATCATCCTACTGTTACTACTGATCTTCTGATTAAAGGATAATGAATATCAGAAATTAAAAAATAAATGTGTTTGAAAAGCCTTATTCCCTACTGGTTTTAAGTAGGAATTTATATTTCTTTCTTCACTACAACTAGTTACTTCTCAGGTTTACTGCACCTCTGTGTAGATAAATGCTATCACTTTCATTGTATTGCATCTGAATAAAACAAAAAGAGAGAAGTGACATTTTCAAATTGTTTTATTGTATTTATAGTATTGCCATTGTAAGATAACAATAAAATATCATTATTTTGCAATTACTATATTAAAATGATAATAAACTACCCAACAATAGCAACCTGTTCCAGCGCCTCACTGCCCTCACAATAAAAAATTTCTTCCTACTACCTAATCTAAATCTACCCTCTTTCAGCTTAAAACCATTACCATGTTCTGTCGCTCTTTAGCTTAGTCTCTAATAACTGGGTAGGGGAGATACTGATTTCTCTTAGCTGTTTTGTATAGACAGTCTTCAACTAGGCATGAAGTCTTCAAAAGATTGTGCTTACGCGTAACAGAAAATATGTAACTGATTTACAACTTTAGATTACCTCTCCTTTAAGTGGCTGCATTAAAGAAGTTCTCACAGTGTTGTAGTGATTATTTGTAACAAGACAAATATTAATTTCCACTTTGTGAGGGATTAGAACCTATTCCACATCATCTCTTTCTTGGTATTTTCTAGTGGAGAATAAAATAATGAATACCTCCTGTTTTTTGGTGATATTGCAGCTGATTCCCTTTGGCCCTTTGTTTACTGAAATTACTATCTACAGGAGTACAAAGGTACTCCTGCAGCCTCACAGTGAACTCCAAACTTGAAAGGTTAGCATTTTATAACTACATATTGAAACAACATGAAAATCAAAAGTTTTTCAGAGGTTTTAAATAGTATGAATAACAAAGCCTATTCCCAGTAGGGATTACTGACCAGTAACTGTTCTCAGTTTATGTTATTCTGATTTCAGCCAATCTGGGTAAAGGATACTTTGATCTGTTGGTTGAAAAACCGCTTATGAGGACCCACTCTCTTTACAACAATATTAGAGGTTATTCTATCTACACTCACTTCCCAAAAAAGCATAAACTGTTGCAATAAAACGTGCTTTATGCTTGTATGTTATATAAATAAGACTTTGGATTTGCCCACAATCTTCCACCAAAAAATGAGATCTTGCCAGAACTGAATTTGGAAACCAAGGTTTGATGTTGGCAGTATTTAGCTGGGGGAAAAAAAAAAAAAAGAAAAAAAAAAGAAGAAATGCAAGGGGCAGTGATGTGCATGCAGCACTGATTTCCTCTGATGTAGGACTTCTATCAGCAGTGGCACTAGATCACAACATTTGCTTTCTGTGTAATGCAAAGCTGAGATCTTGATACTAAATGGCAGGGGTTTGCCACAGAAAAGATGGCATGCTAAATCCATAGGCCACAGGAATTGCAATTTAGACAATTATGTTCCAGTGAGCTAGGAAATTATTCCCTCTTTTGACTTAGGCTGTTAGCAAACAATTCAGAGCCTTTGATATTAACTTAATCAGGAGGAGAAACTGAATCCTGAAGCAGGTATCTACAGTGCAAACCTATTCGTTTATTAGAAATCTCATTAGCTGTATCAAAAGAGAATTTGAATAAACAAACCACTTTCCATGTTTACATATTAAAAAAAAAAGTGGTTGTTTTATTTCTTTTTTCTTTGCAGTACAGGTTATCTGCCTTTTATTTGCCTTTAATGTAGAAAGTTTAGTCTAATAAACACATTATTTTGAATCTTTGGACGATAAATACTTTGTAGGATTACTGAACAGGAAAGGCTTACATGTTTTACTAAACTACAGATTTTCTTTAATGGGTGTAAATAAGAACCAAGCCTTTACCTAACTTGTGAGACCCTTTAAATTGCTCTCTATCGTAAATAAGTAGAGAGACCACTCCTGGAATGCAGGACAAAGTACTCCACTTTTCTGACCTTCGGATGTAAACGATACGGTAAAATTCTACCTGTAGGTCTCAAGGGTTTTACTGGAAGTGCCTGACATTATTGTGCCATTTGTTTGAAGTTTATGATTATGTATTTGTTAGTGTTCTCTTCTAAAATATTATAGTCCTGTTTAAATTGCAGTTATTTTTAATAATATCTCTTAGATTTGACTAAGTTATCTTAAAAAAAAACTTTATCACATATATCACTTGTCTGATATAGCTCGGATGTCACTAGTCTGCTTTTTGATTACTTGAAGACGATTTGCTTCTTAATTGGAAAATATGACACCACACACATTTTCCATCTTCTATTAATCTTGGAATTACAGAATTGTTAATTTAATAATTTATTACCACACCAGTGTGATTATAATTTTTTCTTAACTATCTCCTACTGCAGAGCAATCTACTTCATCATTTTCATCGCATTTCACCCTTATTAAAATTTGGCATTTTGTGACCCATGGGATGTACGTTACCTATTTTAGCACATTTTTTAATAAGGATATGAGACAATATTGCTTCTCTCAAACTTTAAGAATTAAAATTAAGACAATCTTTCGTACACATCTATGTTGTGCCTACCCCACCCAGAGCACACCAGGTTTTTTTGTGAATTTGCTATTCAGTGTTTTGCAAAATCAACATGAAAGCATTAAAATGCACAATAGCTTTTAAGAGTCTGGGTTGAACCATCTGAGTAGAGCTTTAAATGCTGGCAAACGTTTTTTGTTGGGTCTTTTTTTTTTTTTTTTTTCTCTCCAAGAGGGAAAATCCCATTCAGAAAATACTACCTGGCACTTTCGTTTGGCAAGTGAGATAGAGTTGCCATGAGGGAACAATACATACAAACAGAACAGTTTGCACATGGTTTTAGCCCAAGCAATCTGAACAGACTGAGGCTTTTGAGGCTGGTAATAAATGGCCCTATTCCACCAGGGATCCACAACTACAGTGAGCCCATAACTTTCAACAAAGCTCATTTAAAAGCTATATCACTAAGTCACTAAATAAAAGACTCAGTTTTAGAAGGGCTTAAGTACTGCAGCTGGTCAAAATACAGAAGTGAACATTATTTGAAGTTCATTTATTTAAACAAAGCAAAATATCAACATTATTTTGACATCTTTTTTGCTACATAAGATACAGTAGAAAAATATTTTTTCAAAGTAATGAATCAGAAGAATTAAGAATAACTTATTACCAAAATGGTTACTAAGACAGCTATATTTTTTTTTATGAAAAAGCAGATGATTTTTCATTAACAGCTTTGTTTCAAATATATTCTTAATTCAGATAATTTTCACCATGAATCCTTATCAATTTCTTTCTGAAAATGCAAACAGCTGAAAAGCTGTCCTTAGGCTTTAAAGAATGGCATTATTTCTTTATTTCTTTTTTTAAAAAAACAGACTTTTCTAAGGAGCATATTCACTTTCTTGGTTCCTACCACAACAGAAAACAAAAAAACCATTTTTATTTTTTAAATACATCTTTTCAATTTCCCATTTTCAGGTCTTCTTTGAATTCTGACTGAATTTAAAATTTCTTTTCCAAATATTAAGATAAAATATTTAATCATTTTTTAAAACATTTTAGAAACTTTTTTAAATTATAAATTATTTAGTAGTTTGTGTAGTAACAGTAATACATATTAGATTGCAGTGAATGTGTTTTACAGATCATTGAAATAGTGTTAATTCTTGCTTGCAGGAACCGTATTTCTGCTGTACAAGCTTTTATTTTTATAGTATAAACTCTCAAATGTCTAAAAAATTACTTTCCAAATTACTGCTTCCTTATCGTAACCCCCCAAAATTTCTGCAGATTTCTAAGCCTGAAACTGGAACCACATGTGTGGAAATTTTCATTGGTTTCTGTGTGATCCTTCAGAGATTCAGAGATCAATCTGAGCAGATCTAATTCCTTTCAGGTGAAATTCCATCTTACACCCCCAGTAGTGACACTACTCTCCCATTTTACTGGATATCACCCTTTATCTACCTGTCTACAATATGTCTGTGTTACCTTCAGTGAGGACCATGACTGGCAAGAAACATCACAGTCAGAATCTCCATTTTGGTTTGATCATCAGAGGCGGGTTTTGTGACTGTTACACAGTGAGGAAGGATACTATAGGTGACAATGTATTCCAATCTATGACAGCCAATCTTTCTTCCTGCTTATTTTTTCTTTTTGTATGCTAGAAGGTCCAAGCAATATAATCTATATTGCACCATGCAGTTTTTTACAGAATGTAGATAAGTTTTGCCATTCCTACCAATTCCAGGAAAAAAACCTTTTAAATATTTTTTTCTTTATATATTAAAATACTCTATGAAGTTCTATACATGAACTAATATTTGCCTACCATATTTGAGACAGACTATTTAAATTTATACCACAAAAACCAGTGTTTCAAGCATGCAAAGGAAACTAAACCATACTATTCCAGTCATAAATTGTTCTTTTTTAGATACAGATGAACCTTCATTTATTAAGTTAATTTGGATATAATTTGTAATTGGTTTTCCTCAGGAGCTCAAGGGCATACAAAATATTTGAAAGTTGTTTGGTTTTGTGTTGGTTTTCTTTTCTTTTCTTTTTTCCCTAATGGATCTACATTTAATGCCTAGGTATTGTTTAACACTGCAGTGTTTTTTGACTCCAGTACACCCTCTGAACGCTGGCATGTTTATTATTGAGATCTGTTATCACTTAAGAAATATTTTGGGATTTAAAACACATCTCTACCTGTTGAATACAGAGAAGCTCTTTCATGCCTTTATTTCCCACAGAATAGACTGCCCCAATATTCTGCTCAGTGATCTGCCAGACAGACAGATTACTGAGCTTCACAACTGTGTATCACAAAGAAACACTACCATACTTCCTTGACGTTAGTGTCACTACATAGCCTTCCCATAAAACAAAGGGAGGAATTTAACGTTTTTATGTTGCACTATAAAGAAAAAGCCTGCAGTACCTAGGAACATCAGTATATCTAGGAGCTGTTTTTCAATGCTACAAATGTGACTGAATCTCTCTACAACCAGACCAAATTCACACAATGAATTCATAGCATCTCACGAAAGAATTACTTGTTTTTTTCCTATATAAAACACTAGTAATGTTTAATTCTTCTCAATGCAATTAACTTGTTTCCTACTGAGTAATTTTTCATACAGATAACTGCTCTATGAAGACAAACATAAGATTGCATTAAACATAAAACTGATTTGTGAATGTTCGTTGTAAGTACATTTTCACAAAAAGTTTGTCTCAGTCCTGGCAACTTGGACTCCTATTAGCTAATCATAGGTTTCTGACCACGTAATCTTTCTGAAGTAAGTTTTGCTCCCACAGAATTCTGTAGATTGTCATTGTGGTTTAAATATTTAAATAAGTGAATTACAGTATCTTCTCGTAAATTAGGACTAATCTCCAGTGACTCATTAAGAGATCCCAGATACTTGCTTCAGGAATTTTCTCTGTAAGTAGATTTCTCTAAATAAAGCAGGCTTTACTTTTATTTTATTAATATCTATTATTAAAACTAATTAATTATTGACTAGCAAGGAATACTTGATTAATAATTTGAAGAATTATTTTTGAAAGTTAAACAGAATTGCTCGAACTGAAGATTTTATGAAAAGATATGAAAAAATTTTATGGGAGAATCCTTAAAATCCAGAGTTTTACAGAACATTAAAATTTTACGGTAGCGTGGTTTCTCCTCTTCATTTCAGTTTAGACACTGAATTGAAATAATAATCTCCGTACTTTCTGCTTACAACAGCAAAAGTAAGAAAAACTTATGGTACATTCAGTGGTGAAACAGTTTTATTCACTGCGCTACAGAGCGCCTTTAATTCTATGATGGAATACAAACATCGCTTCCTCCATGTTTTTATATTTTAATAGAAACAAATATTTTTTTCTATAGTCTCCTATTTCCCTATATTACATTCTATGTATTAAAATCACAATGGAATTTAATGGAGTTTTCTAATGAAATAAATTGAGATAACTGTGCATTTTGTGGTCAGATTAAACATCTCAGAATCTGAGACATCATTAATAATTTGGCTTAATTTTTTTTTTCTCCATTTTTCAAATCTTTCAAACAAGAAAGATTATTTCACAGTGATAATCTCTTACCATAGTCATAGCCACAAACTAACACACAGGTCAGGCTTCCTTCTAACAGTAGGTACAGCGTAATCAAATGAATCTCTCTCTTTAGACAGATGTACATTTCCTCACCACTTGCACAAGATTTTGAAAAGTTTCTAGTTTTTAACTGCTCAGAACGTGGCACGTTGTTTCTCAACTATTTGCAGCACAACAAAACCATGCAGACCAAGAGCCTGGCGGCAAACTTTGAGCATTACTTTAAGGCAGAATTTTTAACTGTAAATATACAACTTAAATCAGCAAAACTTTAATTAAATTCTTACTTTTAACATATTTTTTGACCTATCTTAATAACTCTTGAACTCCAGTTAACTCAAAAATTTGTGACATATCTAGAGGTCTAGCTGTAAGGAATGTATTTGAGGGAAATTGTCTTTTCCTCCAAATTTCAAGCTTCTACGCAACCAGAACAATCTGTTAATTTGGATGCTATGCAATAAATAGTTTTAGCTGGGTAGAAAAAAATAGAGATGAAAATTTTTGAAGAATTCTAAAATAACATTGTTGGAAACACTGTTTTAAAGTTTTTGAAATAAATTTTGGTTATAACTTTTCTTTTTGGGTTTTTTTTTTGTAATTTTATTTCAGAAAGATAAACACTTCCTTTTCTGAATGAACTAAATTTAAAGACAAAACATAAACAAATTTAAATTAACAGATTTATTTTCTATAGCATAAGCTCTTTTCTACGGCAGCTCTATAATCTGCCCTGAACATGCCCTCTATTTCTGATGACTCACGCAGAAAAGGGAGCATAGTGATTACTGGCCAACTTTGAAAAATAATTGTTTCTATTTGGTGTGACTTTTTTACCTATCATAATTGACATAGGAAGAATAATATTAGAAAACTGAAATCAATAAGCCTGGGAAGATGAGGTATCTGAAAACTCAGCAGCCGCCTCTTCTGCCAGGAGATCTTTTCACTGGAAATAAATTAATAGGGAGGCTCATGCTCTGAAATAACTTAAATCCATTTGAAAAGACATTACAATAAAGGCAGCTTCAGTGAATGTCTGTGTCTGTATATATCAATAAATAATAAGGTCCAATCTCGTAAGGCTGTAAGCATCTGTAAAATACCATCAGATTCAATAAAGAACCTAAGCAGGTAAAATGGAACACAACTAGTTTAAATTAGACATACAGCCACAAGATGTAACAAAGTCCCCGCTGAGCTTCATGCTAAACCACAGTGACTTCTAAAACTCCATAGGTACAACAGTCACCTACCATACAGTTCCTTAGTCCCATGCACAAACATTTCAGCTTTGACAGGATTCAAAAGCTTACACCCAAGCCCAACTAAAACATATAAATTAAGTTCTTAATTTCCTGAATCCTCTGAAAGGTTTGACCTAAGAAATACTTTCCAATATACAAGATGTGTGGTAGGACTAAATGCAGAGAATTTTTTTTTTAATAGCAGTAAGATGTGGAAATTGAACTACTTTTCTTTTACAAAACATTGATGTTCTGATTTACTAGTTAAAGTTTAACTATTCACACAGTAGGACAGAGTTCAGTTCTTTTTTCCATGTAATGAATAGGGAGCTTAATCACCTACCTCACAATTCCAGATTTCACATCAAATGGTCAATATATAATAATATGTAAGTTAAAAAAGGAAGAGCTTCAGTGAAAAGAGTGTGAAAGATGTCACTTCTTTTTCAGATTGCTGCAACAAAATGGTATCTACACAACGTTGCAGGAATGCTACAGCCTGTGCAATCCCTAAAGCTCACACAATGCTAGATGCTTTAAGGTTTGGCAGTATAGAGCATATCATAAGGAACAAGTCATTTAAGTCAATGAGAATTCACAGTATTGACATGCTGCTTACAATGATACAAAATTTGTGAGCAAACATCACCTCCACATCTGTCCATCTCTGTCCTGCCATTCCCAAATCCTTTCTTTTTCACAGTTGCCATAGCAACTTATATCAGTCATACCTCCAGTAATTCTGACCTCACATCAGAGAAACAAATTAAGCTTTCTCATTTTATCCTTCCTGATTGTTTCTAAGCCTTTGTTTACAGATTTTTGCATTCCTATGCAGCACTGTGCAGCACCCAGAGATTATCACGTCCAGTCTTTTTTCTGATTCTTCTGAATCTCTCTGCATAGCAATTAGTTGTTTCTTCCCCCACAAAGGTCTAATTACTGACATTGTCTATATTTAGAAGAAATAATAGTTAGTCTTCCACTCTTGTGAATTGCTAGTGCATTAAGTCAGGTACTTCAGAACGGGATGACACTGTGGGTATGCATAAGTACTGCCAGCATGCTAAGTGTGCAGCTGTTTAGAGCTAGTAAGTAGGAAACACGGACGGTAAGAGTATCTTCATTCCTGCATCTAAGACATCTTATCAGAAACTGCAGGGAGGTACCTCTACTCACTAAGTGTTAACAGCCTGAAATTAGAAGGCTATGCTTTTTAAATAATTCTTGTGCAGTTCATCATGCCAGAAATCTTTTGATAAAAATGATTCATCCACCAAAAAACCCTAATACATTAAATGAACAATTGCAGAGGTGGTTTAGTAACTTCCCTGGATATTTCGAATGAACCCAGATGCAAGTACTGCAATAGAAGTCCTGTAAACTATTTATGAAAGCAATAGAAACTATCCACTTTTGACATCACATAATGCTTTTAATACTGAGGTAAGAACACTTATTTTTTCCCCTTTTTTTTTCCTCAAATGTTTATCAGTCAGCCAGTGTAAATTAGTCTTGCTTCATTTACACCAATAAATGTTATGAAAGATCCAACATATCACTACCCATCTATGATATTTTATTTTTCTACATATTTACACCGTGAGACAACTGAAACTTCATTCCTTTTAAATTACTTTAAGTGGATACTCAAGTGCCTTCTTCCTATACTATATTTAATTTCCAGCTCTTCCCATTTCATGCTATTTCTTTTCTTCTTCTTCTTCTTAGTGATAAGCATGTGGAACAAAGAAAACGCCATACTCCAGACAGAACAAATTAAATTCAAGTTTCTCATCCTCCCTTTGGGGATTTTCTGAAAAGCTGGGTCTCCTGGCATACCACCCTCCCTCCCCTCACTGCAGAAAGGACTGGTGTGTGGCATCTCTCTGCCCCCACCATGATTCCTGTGCTCACAACAGAGGCTGACAAATTATGTCCTTAAGAGGTTTTGAGACCACAGTGATGTCAGAGGTGATTTGATAAAGGTTCTTGTTCTCTACAAGGGCCATCATGCAATTTGATGGAGGGATGTAAGGGTGAGAAAATAGAACAGAAAATATGTACAAGTAGATATTTGGTAAGTACTTAAAAACATTAGCAGAGGCCAGGTCAGAAGCAAATACTTTTGGATGGCAAGACAGTCTGAACCACACATTTGAGGCAAGCAGGGAAATGTAGGACTCATACGCCAGTTAAAGAAATTCTGAGAATACCACATTACCTTCTAGAAGACAAATGAGACATAACAGGAAACAAAACATGAAATAACCCTGACTTCTCAGAGCACATATCAGGATGTATTGGAAGGGCGACTCAATCCACTAGACAAGCACCACTTCCTAAAAAGAGGCCTCTGATTCTGGTAGCAACTGACAGCAGCAAACTCCATGTTCTTCGAAAAATGCAGGCTACCGCCTAATCGCGGCTCTCAGACGGAATTCTGCTGGTTTCTCGTGCGTCTAACATATCTCTGAAGACTGTGAACAGGTTGTTGAACTGTTCTGTAGTGCCACATCAATACTGCAATTTCAGCATTTTTAACCAGACCAAAACTTGGTTGCAAAGAGAACTGAAAAGTCCGAAGTGCAGAAAATGTCATGCCAAAAAATCAGGTGGTTTGGTAAAGTCTATTTTAACGGTTGGTAAGATTACACTGAAAATTGAGCTGTTATTAATTTATTGTTGTGTTATTATTATTAATTTCATTTTATTGTTATTCATTCTGTTCAAGGACCAGACATCGTGCAAGACATAATCTATGCCTACAGCATACACTACATAGGAGAAGAAGTTGCATTGGAAGAGTGGGAGAGTAGGTCATCATATATGTAAAATAGCCTCTAGACCATAAATACATACTTCCCACCTCTATATACTGCTTCAAGTCTACTGTTATTAATTTGCTATTTTTTCTCAGACATCATAAACTAAGGGATTCTTCAGGGGAGATCTGAAAAAAATACAGGGGTTCGTTACAATGGATCACACCAAAAGGAAGTGTCTCTAGGCACAGGAGAAAAACAAGCACAAATTAAGATGATCTCTATGTGAATAGTGGAACAGTGAGTAGGAAAGACCATAATTTTCATTAATGCAAAATGGCAGCAACATTACAAAGCACAGATATAAGAATACAACTTTTAAATTTTGTACTATGCTAAGAAGCCTCCACTGAAATAAGCCCCAATACCCTACATCATACAGTGCAGGGATCAGGAAAAAAACAACTCCTCAAATGATGGAAAACTTCAGAAAGTGCTTCTAAGAAGCACTTCTTGTTGAATCCCAAGTCTAAATGTACATCCAATGACATACATATATGTGTGGATGGTTTATGTGCACATTTATGTATACATGCACACAAATACACATTCTCCCTTCTATAGTGATGCATGAAAATTAAAGATTCTGTAGTAACGATAAAGACCAATGAGTCATACTACTAACAGTCAAATACTTGGCTTCTCCTAAAACTATTCTATCTCTTAAAACAAAAGACAAGCAAATATTCTGACATATCTGTGTAGATATGCATAGATATTCTATAATATTCAAAACGGAATTAAAAGCTTAGACACTGCCAAGTTAAATTGCCAGGGGTTATTTAGCATTATTACACTTGTTATGATAACTTCTCAATAAACTCTAGCATTGTTTAAAAATTATAATTAGAAAACTTAAAATGCATATTCTGTAATGCTTGTCATCTATCATGGGTTTTAGTGCAGTATATCTGATGAAGAACTCTAGTGTAGAATAAAGAGCAATGGCATGAATGCCAGTCTCTGTATTTTTGATGATAAAAAGGCTGAGTGCTCGCCAGCAGCAGCTTGCTGTCAGTAAAAATCAATCTGAAACAGATGCCAACTGCATCAACAGCTTGAGCCATATACATTTTTTATTAGACAAAGACATAAATCATGACGGAAGTACATAGGTGTAAGGCACATCAAAAAATACCACTATTACACCTCAAATTCAAAATATAAAATTACATAGTGCCGTGTTTCTCAACTAGAAGATTCTGTTCATATGCAAGTCTGTAAAATCAGCATGCTTAGTGTTAAAATATGGATTCGAACAGAACATGGAAAAGGCTGTTGTATTTTTTTTAACTTAATCTCTAGCAATCTTGCATGTTGTTTTATTAATACATGAACACAAAGATCTATTTACTTGCACTGGAGCACAACTTTGTTTTCTTTTGTTTTCTATTTAAAGTTTATATCAAAGTAGTGTGCATATACTAATGGATATATGGCTAAAAATCAATAAGCTCTTTCCCTCCTACCCACCTTCCATGGAGATCACAAGCCTCTAGCTTTGGCTAATGATGCATAGGGGGAAAAAAAGTCCTTACAACTGCAGAAGTTAAAAATTGACTTCTCAAAATCCTGTGTCTTAAAAACTGACTATTTTGCAATGACTTGTTCAATCGTGTTTCAGGGTTTCTCTATTTCAAAATTTTCTTGTTTTGTTTTCCATGTTACTACCCACTAGCTGAGATGTTCCACTGAATTCCAAAACCTGTTTAGAGATATTTGAAAATGTGCAGCTCCATTCCAAGAGAGAAACGCCTGGCTCTTGGTGGCCTTGCTTGAAAAGGGGAGTTGGACAAAATGACTTCCAGAGGTCCCTTCCAACCTCAACCATTCTGTGTAATACCATGTGATTCAAGAGCGTGAAATCTAATTTAAGTTCAAAAAGGTTTGCATTTCTTCATTTCATGTATTTAATTTAGTTCCAGGATTCCATATTCCCAAAGGTTCCAAAGTACTCAGAAAGGAATGCAAGGGACAGAGTAGAATAAGAAAATCTTGAAAATACAGAAACAGTTCTGTTATGTTTAAATAAGAAAGCTGTTGAAATTGCATATATGCACATGTTTGCATTTTCAAGGAGCTGGTAAGGATTTTGTTTGTTTTTAGTATTCCCTCTATACCTAATCAGTTTTACCCCCTAATTGCTACCATTTCACCATAGATGGAATAATGTTATTCACAACTACCCCTTCTGTAGCCTGCAAATGAGTTATACTAACACTAGAATAATTTTAATTTGTGTTTTTTCCCTGAAATTCTAAAGAAATGTTAAAAAGTACTTCTGGCTGAATTACAAGTTATACGCAGTTTGTCTTGTCATACTGCATATTTTTTTTCAATTCAAGCTGTCTACAAAACATAATTTAAAAAATTATTTTAAGTATCCACTCAGAGTGACTGAATGAATACTAATTAGACTAGATGTACTTGGATTTTTCTTAAACTAGTCAAAGGAAATACACCGTTTATTTCCTAACTACAATGCAGTATTAATAGTTAAATTTAAGTTACATAATTTTGTCTTTTTCCCCTTGAATAGATGACCTACTCTACGGACACAAAGTATCCAAGCTTCCAAGTCACTGAGTTGTTCGCAGATTTATTATATACAGAAGTTTCACCTGTCCATGATTGGTTGCTATCAGCCTGCATCTTCTCCACAACTTCACCTGCTCATCTAGACTGTCTTATGAACATTCCTATCAAAGAACAAGAAAAATATGAAATCATCATTCTCCTAAGGCTTATATTATGCAAGAGCATATTTCAATTTATGGAGACCTGGCCGATTTCTGCTCTTATGTATCTTATTGTAGCACCTTTAACAAATTTAACTAATATACTAATAACTAATGAGCTGAGAAGCACTCAATTCAACACTGATTCGGGAAAATAACTGTTTCTACTGAAGCTGGTAGCAAACATAGACCTAGAATTTAGCCCCTTGCTGCACCTGAGCTTAGTATAGTTTACCTGCACATGCTCTTCATATTCTAAGTGTGTGGAGAAAAGAGTTCAAATGCTGTCAGCTTCACTCACCCTTAAATCTGAGCACTTGTCATAAGAATACAATATCACACTGTGGAAAATGGGAAGTAAAAAGGAGCATTATGCTTTATTACAGCCTACACTGGTGACCAAGATCAGTTCATTCCAACACGCGAGGGAAAGATTTAAGCCTTCCCTTTAAAAACACAGTGCATAGAAGCCTTTCAAAGTTACTGTCTTGTCAGAACTGGACAAAATAGGTCAGGAAAAAGACAGGAAAAAGGAAAAAAAAAGGTTAATGCTCCTTTAATTTCTTTTCTTTTTTTTTTTTTTAAACCTACAAAGGATTGGTGTCCTCTTTGTATTTTTTTATATTGTGGAGTATAGTGCTTAGCATAGCATCATTAATTAGGCAGGATGTTAGATTATCAGAAGAAAAGATAAACAGAAGGACCAACAAGAAGTCCGTAATTTAAAACTGCTCTCATGTTCAAACTGCGGAGGTCTTAGTCGAACCCTTAAGAAACCGCAGAGATTGAACTCAGGCCCTAGGTCTCCTTCTCTCTGATTTCTTTGAGGGTCTAGGACTCTGAAGACATAACCATAACCCTTGTATTTCAAACAGAAAGTCACTCTTCAGGTTGCCCAGATCACACACTTATGCTAACACAAACACCTTCTCATTTCAAAGCACCTGTGAGCAGGAGGTCACACTGCAGCTCAGCCTCCAAACCAGCTGAGGCCTCTGATGGGAAGCAGAACAGTGATGGAAACTATTCAAGAGCAAAGATACCCACAAAATGGGCTACTTTTTTGATTTTGTCTTCAAGCTGTCTGATCATAAGATGAGAAACTATGCTTAATTAGAATTAGGTAAAGGCTAAAGTAAAATAATTTTGTCCAAAGAGAAATGTAATTTGCATGAGTCAGACAGGAGTCTCAGAATGCAAGGCTGACTTGTCTAAATAATTGAATCAGTAAATACCATATTGGGTCAAAAAAGCCTCAGTTGCAGTGTTGGAAACACCAAATTTGTGTACAAATATAACAATTATCTATAAAATTATTATTAAATACAGCATAAGTGTAGTTGGCCACTGAAAGGGGTTAGTACTGAACATCACTGACTATTTGAGAATGGTTGTAGGTAGGATGTCTTCCAGGCAAGCTGAGACAGAACGCAGCTGGTGTGTCACAGAGCTAATACGTTTCTTCGGGACTGCGTTACTTCTGCTTTTTAAATGAATAAGTCAAGTCAAATATGCTCTTTTTTCAGTTTCTATTTTCCCTGAAAATCCAAGCATTTTCATATGGCACTACAAACAATTCAGTGTTGAAAGGCTTTCCCTCGAGGGAAATGCAATCTTTCAAGAAGACTGTCACATAGCTTCTCTGAAAGACATTTTGTATTTGTCTGCAGAGCACTTTGGGTGACAGAATTAAGTAGACAGTTCTACAGAAAAAGACAGAGAAAATAAACTCCTCTGCCACATTAAGACAACAAACACTGTGGGTTGCCCTGACCCAGAACTTCTTTGATAGCTAGACAAACTATACAATCTTAATCTTACCATTACTACAAAAAAAACCACACTTCCATTCCTATGAAGGTTCTCATTAAAATAAAATTAAAAAATCATCATTCCTGATCATTTTTTGCATCTTATAAAAATAAGTAGACCAATGTTATATTTTTTAAAGTAATTAATACCTAATTCCTAGTGTCTGGTATATAATTTCATTTGCAATCTATTTATTGAATGTAGGAGTCTGAGAACTGAGGAGATGAGAGTTAATGGAAAGTTAGTACAGAACAAAGATTATGACAGAACATAATTTATAAGGACTTTCTGGTAATGGAAACAGTATTTCACTTGGCTCTGATTTCACATTTTCTCTCCTTTCTCTTGTTTTCCCCAGAACCAGATGCACTGTGTCTTTCAGGTGAGAAGGCCCACCTATGCAATTTAAGCAAAAGATTTTAAAAATAAAGTCTACAAAGACAGTAAGATCAAGTTTCTCAGAAGAGAATTCTTTAGAGTTAATTTTGGATAGAATTTTGAACATGAAATACCTAAAGCCAAGTTTATCCTACCTTGGGTAAAACCAGGGACTACGTAAATGTGGATTATAGCAGATGGCATAAAAAATCAATTAGTCTTTATACTTATACATAGGTAATCAAGAAGGGAGGTACAATATTTTTAAAGTTAAGAAATAAAGATTCCAAAAAGAAAATAATTTTGAGGTAGTATTATTGCAATAGAAATCTATTTTAGAAATAATTTGTATTTTTAACAAAAAGTTGAGAAGGCTGCATTGAAATACTCTGTTTCAGGCAGAATGATGAAACAAAGGGTTTCAGAAAATATTATTTTCTACATTTTCAGTAGACAAAAAAGTGGAGCAATAATTGAGCCATTAAAAATCACAGACTACCGGGAAGACAGAGAGATCATAATTAGATGTTATCTTCAGGAGCTATAAAACAGACTACATTTTCAGCTACATTAGGAGTAACAGAGCATGGTAATCCCCATGATCATTAGTACTTTAAAGATACTGGAAAGTAATTTTAAAAGTAAGTTTAAAAGCAATCTCTTTTTCAAGTAAATTGTCTTGTTCATTTTCAAGGTGATGAGGACTTCAACCAATACAATAATTAAGATTAAAACTTCACATATAATCTGAGTATTTCAGAATATGACTGTAGATTGGCTACTGTATCGGTAAAGTCTTCACCCCTCTCAGAATTTCTTAAACAATTGAGATCTCTAGATTTCTAAGTACAGTGCCAAATCAGAATAAACCATTTATAGCAAGCTGTTATGGAATGCCTGATGTAATTTCAACAGAGGGGGCATCAATTCCTTTTTAAATATTACTGTGTTTTCTGTATCAATAATCATCCTGCCATTATAAAGAAATCCCATAAATGCAATATATGACAGCAAATCTTTTTGTTTGGAGTTAAGATAAGGGAAAGGATTTAACAGGAACATCTTGATAACACATGTGTTTGCCTCCTCCAGATAAATAAACAATTACAAAAATGTACAGGGAATAAAAAAAATCTTAATGTTTTAAAAGCAAATGACAAAATGGTAGACAGGACAGCTTGCAGTTTACTAACAGAAACCAATTGCTATATGATAGCGGCATTATATGTATGGCAGCACAGACAGGGTAAAGAAGTATCCAAGAGTTCTTTGCTACCATATGCTTTCTCTTGAAGGACAATTTATTGTTCCCCAAAATCTCTGAACTATTGCAAAACTGCAAATAATCAAAAAAACCCCACAGTGAAAAAAAAAAAAAGAAAAAAAAAAAAGTAAGCCAGAGAAAGAGTTTAATTTTTCTCCCCAATAGCAGTCATACTTCCACCAGTGTATGCATTTATGGAAGTATATATGAAACACCTGAGCTGTGTAGCATCCTATGAATTTTCAGTAAAGTGCAATTTGACAATATCTCATTTATACCTTAAAAATGCAAATAAATTGACATTCACCAGCATAACCTATTTCTTATAATCTAATTACTTCATACAAGAAAAAGGCTGGGCAATGATGACAAAGTATTTTGTAGCTTTTCAGTACTTCTGAACAGCTGTAGAAACCTAGAACCCAACCAGAACAGATTCTCAGCTATTATTTCATATAAACAACTGGCACTCTGAAGTTCACAAGCAAACAGTATGTCATAAACATTAAGATAATTCTTCTAAGACAGAAATTATTTTTTTAAACTGTATCATTTCTACACATTTAAATATAATACCTATTAACACAGAGTATGGATTTTAAGATTTTTTTATTACTCTTTTCTATATCTGAGAAAAAACTATATGCACACATAACACTTAAATTAGTTCAATATTAGTCTAAAACTATAATCAAACTAGAAAAAAATATGACTAGTATTGTCCTAATAAGTTATTTTTAACAAGATGTGCTGAACATGAGATAGATAAGCTGCTACTGAAACAATTAAAGATGACCAGTCGCTTTTCCAAGCTTCATAACTTCCATACCTCTGTTAAAGATGATCCAGAACTAAGATGTTTAGTCACTTATATTTTTCATCCTTTCAACTGCATGAAGTTAAAAATGGTATTTGCAAAATTCTCTATCAAGTTTTCCACTGTGCTTGGACCAAGATACCACGCTCAGTAACAGATTTACAATTTAATTGATTTACAGAGTCAAGAGGGTGTCAAACAAGATCTAATCCAGGCAGAAGCCCTGGTTGGAATGAAAGAATGACTAGAAACCTGATTTAGTCTTGTTTTCATTAAATTGAACACAATGGCCCAGATTGCTGTCTGCAAGCATGGATGCCGGGATTGGGATGCAAGTCACTGATAGTTTTACATGATCTTTGTGCTTATGATACACCAGGCAGTGGTGTTCTCATGTAGCTTCAAGTGCTACTCTAACTCACGTATCTGCCAGTGTCATCTTGATTCTAAAAGAGGAACTAGAGATAACTGGTTGTAAACCTGATTATTTGTCCCTCCAAACCATACTGCTAAGAACTGTAGTTGTTTTGTGGTTTAGCATTCCAGATGCACACTGTGATCACTCAGTGACCAGTAACACAGAGTGCCAATAAAGGCGTTGGGGGTTAGCCAGTTCCCAGGCTACTGTAGTCCATACTGGACTAGTTTTAATCATTTATTAAGGATTTAAAAATATGTTGTGCTACAATATATCAGAAAGTGCTCTGAAGGAAGGGAAAATACTAAGTTTTACATATGAACTTGCGCGACAAAATATATAAGAATCAGTTTCACTAGTAAAAGCTGCACTGTACAACATCTTCACATGTATTTATCTCCATCGTGCATTTTCAATCTCTATATTAAAAATTCTGAAATTCTGTATATTACACCTTCTAATGTCTTGACTGAAAGGGAAGCAATACCTAGAGAAAATCTAATTTTCAGGATTATGCCATTAGAAAGTAAAATAAGTCTGCATTTTCTACAAAAAGTGAATTACTAGATAAAGCAGTTTAAACTTCAGGACAAAATATTAACTTCAGATCATGTGGCAACATAAAATATGTGACTGCCTCAAGAGCAACTTCTCTGTGTTTAAAACCTTTCTTGCAGTCTTTGAACAGCAGCACTTCAGATAAAATAGTACGCATTTCTGCTGTATTTCTTTAGATATGTGATATAGAAGATACAGAGAGATAAAACAGAATTTGATCTGAATTGCCACAACCCGATAATACAGTTGTAATTAACTTCAGTAAATTATGATGGATTAGTCATATGGAGTTATTGCTAATCTTTGAAACTACAAGCATGTTGTGGACTCCCGAGATGATTACACTATTTCTACATTCCTCAGGTATTGTATAATGAAAACCACAGATCTACAGCATTTCATGTGTGGTTTTCAAGCCTGTTGCTACTGTGAATGTGAACAGTCACAGATTAGGTGAAGATCAGGTTTGCACCTGTCATAATCTTCAGTTCACATGAACCAGAACAAGAAAAGGAATTCAGTCAATGGGTTCATTTAGGTACAGAAAATGATAAAAGAAACCAAAAATCCAAACCATATTACTGTGTCCTTTTGTTAGCAGCAAATTTTGAATGCTACTGGACAATCCACTACACAGAAAGGCAAGAAGACCTAATCTAAATTCTAACATACTTCACTTACAACAAAGTTTTTATTATAACTATCTTGGCTAGAAAAAGGGAAAAGGAAAGATAAAAAGACTAAGGATTTTACAGAAGCTGATACTATTAAAGGAACCCACCCGCTGTATTTTTCTGTGATGTCTGCATTTCTACATCTAGGAAACGTGCTACTATTGGAAAAGATGGTCACATTTACTGTTTAGCAGTAGAAAGAAGATCCAGAAGTGACTATGTCTAAATGCTGTGACAAAGAAAGGCGCTTTGACTAAAACAGTGTTATACTTTCTGAAATTACTTCACAGCATCATTTGATAGGAAATTTATTTCTGAGCACACATAATCAACAATCTGCAATGAGCACGTTACACCTTCAGATAAATTTCCTTCAAGTACACTCCTAATACACGTGATTCTTTTTAGCTTGAATTCTTCTGCCACATGTATTGTAGACACAAATTATAAAAGATTTAAAACATAATCATGAGCAAGCATCTTTACTGACATTTTAGATGCTTGAAACTTCAGAAATGTTACTAGCAAAACAAAAGAAATACTACTAGATATTTAAAGACTTGTTGCGAGATCTCTCCACTTCATAAAGGAAAAGGCAAGAAATAACTCACAAATCTGTATTTTGAGCCTAAAAAAAAGAAACAATAATTCTGAATATATCTAAAATGACAATTTTTCCACATCAAATTCAGTGGTTAGCATTCTCTAGATAGAACAGATTTTCTTCCATATGAATGGAGAGCTACAAGAAAATGCTCAATATGTGGGTACAGGGTCAAGAAACTACAATGAAAATTTTGAAAATTTTGCAATGTTCATAATCTGTAAGAAGCAAAAGTCAACTTTTTCTAGCTATTTTTCTCTTACCTGTGCATGGTCACAGAACTAACATTCTAAAACACAAACTCACACACATATAAATTGTGGGGAGAAAAGACTCATAGCAAACTTCATTAATTTAGATAGATTATTTTTTTTAAATAGCACAAATCTGGTGCTGCAAACCTGCCCCTTTTAGGTTTATTTTAATGCTTTATTATTTACATACGACAACTGCAGCATTAGTTGCAGAATAATGGTCTAACATGATTTCCAGTACAGACTGTTTCTCCTAGGACATGGCCCAGATCTGGTAGATAAGACCTCAACTTCAGTCTTTATCATGCCACAGGTGAGATGCATATCCTTGGATCTTTAGAGGCTTAGATAGCCCCTGATCTGGATTTGTGGTTTCCCAAATTTAAAATTAAAAAAGAAAATAAAGTGAAGACACAAAAAACTTACTTTGTTCTATGTTCCTATGGTAACAGCTAACATTTTCACAGCAACTACTTTCTACGGGAACCTTAAAGTGCTGTATAAACTCAAATCAACGCAAAAATCACTCCACCCCAACAAATATAGAGCTACGCATAAAACTAAATATAGCAATTATCTAAAAACTCTGATACTGTACTTATTTAATACAAGAGGAAAGCCACGTACCAAATAAAGTTGGTAGGGTGCCTACAGTGCAAATTGCTATAATTGTAATGTGGAGGGAAACATAGGTTCATTACTCTTCAGAAAACTCTTCTGACAAACATCTAGTACTTTGATACTTAGGTGTCATCTAGAAGACTGAATAATCTCTCAGATTTACTCTGCCACAGTATGTGTTCCGATTAGTAAGGGACATGTTTCCTTCTAGCATCCTGTCCTGCATTTTCTATAGTAAGTGATCTCCCCTCAAAGGATTTGCCAGCTTCCCCTGTGAACTCTAAAGAGAGAAAAATGCTGGCTAGAAAGAACAACAACATAAATATTCTGCTTTCACTGAAGACATCCATTTCTTCTTAGAGCTTTTTGTTTAAATAAGTCCTTTGAGAAAGCCTGTTGAAAAAAAAAATATTTAACTTCAGATATTTTGCAGTAACTCTTTATGCTAAAATGACAGTTCTTTCCTTTCTGGAACCAATTCAAACGCCCTCTTCTCCTTTTCAACCCTGGTCAGAGAAGTATTTTCCCTGAGTATGTTTCTGTGAAATGCTGTCAGCACCTCCCTCGGAGTGCAGCAGAGAACAAAAAAAGAAGTAGGGTAAATGGTAAAAGACACAGCCTTAGTAAGGATGCACTGTTTACACAGTGCAGGAACCAGAGAGAGAGCAGAATCTCACAACTGCCAGGAGGTATATCAATATCTCTCTATAGCATTAAAGGTGATCACTGTGACAGGGCACGGTAGAACTCCTACGTACCATGGGCTGCTTTCAGTTTCTGCTCTCTGCATTTCTCCTGACTTCAGTTCTACTCCCTTCTCTGTCCCACCACAGAATTTAGCATTCCAGCTTGAGCCCTGCCCCAGTCACCTCTCAGCATGGTCCCTTGCACTGCTCTCAGCAGCAATCTGACAACAACTTATCCCCACAATATAAGTCTTTATTACTCCTTCTCTACATCCTGGGAAGAGTGCTCTCATATCTTAAAAAAAACATTTTCTATAATGATTGATGGAACATTTTGCCTTGTATTAAATACGATCTAGAAGCTTTGTTTCCATACTGTTGTCGTGGGTTAAGCAGAGCAGAGTTGGTTTTTTTTTTCCTTTTCCCTTCTCTTCATAAACAGCTAGCAAAAAGCTATGTTTTGCATTCCTGCTCAGGAGAGAATTGATAAGAGAAGAACGTTTATAGTTATTGCTAGGATGTTGCTATTTGTTCTCAAGGACATACATTCAGCCTTTTGGGGGGGAAGAGACAGTCTGGCTTCTAGCCTGGGATTTGCTTTTAGGTAAAGATTGAGAAGCAGACTGACCAATTATTCCATCCCATGCA
>WKFP01013358.1:0-131501 GCA_011057875.1 Pterocles orientalis | reverse complement strand
GTATCACATTGCATCTTTGTATATAGTATTATTTCTAATATTATTGTAGTTTAGTTATTAAATTGTCCTTATCTCAACCCACGAGTCCTCTTTGCCATTTACCTCTTTAATTCTCTCCCCTATCATTGGGTGGGGGCAGGGACTGTGTGAGCGGGTGTGTGTGGTTTGGCCCCCAGCCAAGGGCCAACCCATCACAACTGTTCACTGTTCATTATCTTCTTTTGGCACCTTCAGAAAACAAATAAAAAAGGCAAGTCAGAGAGCAAAAGTACATTGATTTTTGCAGTATACCTCAGATATGATAAAGTAACAGCAAAAAAGTGAAGGCAAATGTTAAGGTTATCTCAGTAACATTAACTCGTCTGTGTGTATCTTTGCTGTTGTTTATTCTTCAGAGAAGACAATCCCACCAGTTTGAAAAGAGCTGTAGAATGGAAGCGCTGTCAACTAATAGTTACAACTATTAGGCCCTGCTCCTGGCCTAATACACAATGTAGGACACATAATTTCCCTGTTCTGTGTCTAGTTTTCTCTTTCTTTGTTTATCTGTGCCCTCGTGGCCAAGAAGGCCAATGGTATCCTGGGGTGTATCAGAAGGGGCGTGGTTAGTATGTCAAGAGAGGTTCACCTCCCCCTCCACTCTGCCCTGGTGAGACCGCATCTGGAATATTGTGTCCAGTTCTGGGCCCCTCAGTTCAAGAGGGACAGGGAACTGCTGGAAAGAGTCCAGCACAGAGCCACAAAGATGATGAAGGGAATGGAGCATCTCCCTTATGAGGAAAGGCTGAGGGAGCTGGGTCTCTTTAGCTTGGAAAAGAGGAGACTGAGGGGTGACCTTATTAACGTTTATAAATATGTGAAGGGTGAGTGTCAAGAGGATGGAGCTAGGCTCTTCTCTGTGACATCCAGTGATAGGACAAGGGGCAACGGGTTCAAGCTGGAACGTAGGAGGTTCCACCTGAATATGAGAAAAAACTTCTTTACAGTGAGGGTGACAGAGCACTGGAACAGGCTGCCCAGAGAGGTTGTGGAGTCTCCTTTGCTGGAGACATTCAAAGCCCACCTGGATGTGTTCCTGTGTGATCTGATCTAGGTGTTCCTGCTCCGGCACGGGGATTGGACTAGATGATCTTTCAAGGTCCCTTCCAACCCCTAACATTCTGTGATTCTGTGATCTTTGTCATGTCTTTAAAGTCTTTGAACAAAGTTTTCTTCTGAAATATATATTCATAAAGCATCTGAGACAGTGAAGTCCAAAATTCAATGGGAACTTCTAATCATTGACCAGTAATTATACAAACACATTGCATGAAGTAGTTTACTTCAGAGAGTAAAAAGCTTTATAGGTAAGAAACAAACCGTAAATTCCCTATATCTTCACTATAACATGGGGCATTGATATTGTTTCACACATGATTCTCATTCACAGATCAGGAAAACACTACAGGATGTACAAAACACAAAGAAAAAATGAAGTAACTGTGGTTACATGTCTCAAAGAAGGCAGTTCTGACAGAAGACGGTAACAATTTCCATAACCACAGAAATCCGAATCATAATAATTCATTCTGTATTGTGAGTGTAGACAGAACAGAAAGAATCAGGTTGAAATTATGGTAAGAACAATTAAGATGTTAGAAAACCCTTCTGTACAGAAGATACTCAAAAGCTGTTTGAGGAGAATGTGATTTTAAAAATGAATAGGTGAGCATTTTCTAACACATATATTTAGGTCTCTCTCCTGGATCATGGAAAGGTCTAGAAAAATTCTTAAATTCTCTTGCAACCTTCTTTTACACGACTCTGTAACCTATTTTTGAATCTTCTGTGATTTTGAATAAGAATACCTCAGAAAAGCCATATTCATTGGTTTCAAATTATCTGATGTATTTCAAATTCACATATTGTGGAAACTCACATGCATTCTAAGATACAAAAGCATATGAGCAGATAATGGAATTAAATGTAAGGTTTAATTATTATCATTTTTTCAAACTCTGAAAGAATAAAAAAATTGATTGCCCAGATATTAGAATTAAAACCCCTGCAGATAAATAAAAGATTACTGTATTTTTCCTCTTTTTGAGCTGTACACTTGTAGAGCTATACAAATTTCCAAGGTATCCCTCTTCTAAATGGTTCCCTATCATGCTCAAAAGAAATTTTTAAACAGTGGATTTTAAATACACAAATTTAAGTGGAGTTAACAAATCAAGAAAGTTGTATAGTACTTTTCCACACTAATTTTGAAGTTGCGAAGACCAGCTGTTGCTGTTTTGCAGAAACATTTTTAAATAAAAAAAGTATCTTTAAAGTTGAAGACCTCAAAATAACAGCTAGAACTGTTTTTTCCATTGTTTAAAAAAAACCCTTGAAATAAAATCAAGCCTGTTTAGTTTCATGTGTAAAGAAAAATTTGAAATAGCCATTTTTTTCTACCTAAAATGTCTATATAAAACAGGGCTCAGAATGACAGCTTAACTGTTTAACTTAATACCTGTAAACATGACAATGGATCTCCGAGTGGTAATCTAATTCACTCAAAGTAGACATTGTCCCTGCTGACTCTGCATGGAACCAACAGAAACTACTAGATTCTCTTATTAATTCAGGAACTTGCCAGCCTAATCCTTGTTCGAGAATGATGCCCACCAGAGAAGGCCTGGCTTTCAAAAGACCTGAAAGCTTTTCTGTGGCTCATTATTGTGAACATTGAAAGCTACATATGAACTTACACTCAGATTCTACATTATCACTTTTGAAGGCAAATGTTTGGATCAAGTTGTAATTCCATAATATGCTCTTTCCCAGGACAGAGACCTGAGTACAACACAGAATCTTTGTGGCTTTTGAAGGTTTTGGGTTTTTTTTTTGGTTTGGTTGGTTTTTTTGGGTTTTTTTGTTGTGGTTTTTTTTTTTTTTCCCTACTGGCATATTTCTGTGTATCAAAAAATAAAGAGCATGTATAGATTACTTCTCAAGTACCCATTAATTACATTTATAAAATCTGTAAGGATGTAGAAAATGAATATTTTTTCTAATTTTATATACAGGAAACTGAAGAGGGGAAATTAAGCTATGTTTTCCAAAGTAACAGGATTAAGAGTCAAAAATTCTTGGTTTTGTTATCTGTGATCAGATTATTCCCTCTTTACTGATAAATTTAACTTAATTTGAAGAAAAAAAAGCTCAACACTTACACTATTCATAACTAGCAATTTTAACATTGCTATTATATAATTGGTCACATAAACTAATTCATTCAAATCTTTATTGGATGATAGTATCTGTGAAACAAATAGAACTAAAACCTGCTGCAGTACCTCTGATGTAAAGCAGTTTGGTCTGCTTCATAGGGCTCCTCCATTTTACAGGTATTGATTACTGTTACTGTCTTCCAATACATTTGCTTTCCAAGACTTTGAAGCACAGAGCATGGGGAGTGTAAAATATGTAGTCAAGAAAAGATTTAATAAAAATATGAAAACCATTCTGTCATATTATATTGTGCAAATTACAGTTTGTGTTTTGTTTGGTGGTTTGTTTTTTTTTTAATCAGTAAGGTTGTTGGCAATTTCAGCATCACTGCTTTGTTGGTAAGTGGTAATGAAACCATTTTACACACCACTTGAATCACAGACTATTTGTTTGTGAGTGCTTAGTTAAGTCTACTGTTGGTCAATCACATTGTAAAGATCTAGGGTAAAACTGCAGAGGGACAAAGATTTCCTACCTATTCCTTTTACAGCAATGTAAGTATGATTAGGTTGAATCTCCAGTAGAAAAAGGGGTGAAAATGCTAAAGATGCCAAAGGATTGCAACAATGTCTTCAGCTAGAGAAAGGCCTGTGACTGTACTGCCTTGGAAAAACTAATTCTCTGACCACATTTATTTGGCGTAAAGAGAAGGTGTGTTTTAAGATTATTATATTTCTTAATCTTTGCATGTGCTTTTGGATATTGTCTGACATTGCCAGCTCATTCAGATTATTAACTCTTCAGAACATATACTCATCAGATTTTCATTTTCTGTTCTTTCCCCCTAAGATCTAACTTTATTCAGTTTGAAGTTTTTCAGAGACATTGGAGAGTATATCATACAGGCTAACTTTTTAGACACTTAAGTTGTAAGGTTAGTCTCCTTAAGCTCCCTGGATCTGCAAAAGAGAGCTAGTTTTCTTTAGAGAGGGATTTTTATCATAATCTGCATGCTAGAGAGGATCTTAATGTACATTCTTCAAATCATCCTCTGGAGGGACCGCTCTCACTCTCTCCTGACTATACAGAGTGCCTATGCAGTCTGGTTGCCCTGGACATCCAAGTGCGGTCGTCATCTTCACCCTTTTGTCTAGCCATCGCCTTGTAGAGCTGCTACTGTTAACTCTATTCCTGTTTTACAAATCTTGCAATTTGTTTCCCTGGCATTGCTTGTTCATCTGTATGCTAGAGAAAGAAGGCTTAAACAAGCTCATCTAAACCTAGACCAATTTAACAGCCTGCTGAAACTAAAAAGGTTGGTCCACCTTTGCCAGCTCCTGGCTGTGCAGTTCTCCATTGTGTTGGATCCAATCCATGTCACACTTCAGACTTTTGCTAGCTTAGCTTCCCATTGGACTTGGAAAATTAATGGCTCACTGAGAGACTAAGCATCATTTACACACAGGAAAGTGCAGGAATATGAGGCTCAAAGTTAGGCAAGCAGAACTATTACCTTAGAGGCACTGAGCTGTTGAATCACTTGTTTGTTTGCCCTGGTAAATACAAATGATAACTGTGTTTAACAACTATATTATGTTAAATTAATTTATAGAATCATAGAATGGTTAGTAAGGGACCTTAAAGATCATCAAGTTCCAACCCCTCAAAGCCTCATTCAGCCTGGCCTTGAACACCTTATCAAGTAGAACAACGATGTAGAAAAGGGAAGCCTACATTTAAGCTCAAAATAGAAAACATGCTTCTTTTATTCTATTAGTCCATGTGAGAAGTGTTGTTCAGGAAGTTGCAGAGTAGAATGAGGTCTTTGTACTTGCCTGACATCTCTGCATTCTTATTTACAGCTCTAAGACACTGTCTCCTAGGGGTTCCTTCCTCAACCTTCTTTCACCCCATAGTCTAACGCAGGCTCTCTGCCTGGGCCTGGTTCTGTAGCATGTATGTGGCTGGTTGACTAGCAAAACAGAGGTAAAACTGGGTTCACATCAAATAAGGGACAGTAATTAGGTTTGGGTTTGTTGTTTTGTTTTTTTTTTCCCTCTGCCACTCACCAGTTTTTACAACACATAGAAACTCAGTATCCTTTTATATCTGTAACACTCTACTGGGTCTAGCTGAGCTGGAGGTTATCCTCTTCATAGCAGCATGGTGCTGTGTTTTGGATTTGCGAGCAAAACTGCAAAACCTTGCTGAATGCGTTTGAAACTGTTCAAGAGGTTCAAAGTTATAAATGTGGAGATCAACAGAAGTCTTTTTCCTAAGAAAAAAAAAAACACAACAAAGGTCTCCACAGCTAATATGAACAAATTTATACAAATTACATTATTCTAAACACATGCAAAGAAATAAAACTTTCATTATGTATTTGCAGTTTTAGAGAAACAGAGCTAGAAGAAAAATAACAAAAATTCTACACCTCTGTCAGTTCCTTTCCTAATGTACCAAGGATTTTACCTGGCACTTTCAGGTACAATGAACAAAATTCTACTTTTGTGTGTTATGTTTGCATTTTTATAGCATCTGAAGCTGCACTTGCCAACCATCTTGAGCTAACATTATTTACTATTTTTGTAAGAGTCATTCTTTACTTCAGAAAATAAAATGAAACTGATAATGCACTTTTTCTTTATAATAAAGTTCCAAAACAACATCACTGCTTTCCTATAAGTAATCAAAATTCTAGCTAAGTTCTTGAAGTCAACACTTTTCCTGGGTTATTTTATTACTGTTTTGGCATTTTTGTTTGAAGTTATACAGTCGCACACTATGTTCACTGTTATTATAAGGCAATTGGCAAATACCTGTAGTATGATAAAACACCCTCATTTTGTTTGCAAATAACTGTATCTTGACATTTTTTAATGGACTTAACAAATTATAGAAAAGATTCACAGAAAACCAAAAAGTCCATATGTGTGAAAGTATGCATGCAAGTTAATATGATGCAATCCCATCACTGAGAGAACAAGCCAGACAGGAAGTCTTCATCAGGTGTATGCCTTTACAGCAATAACATGATCAACCCTAGCAGCTGTGTTTAAGTATCAATTACAAATGATTGACAGTGTTAGAAAGACTCTCCATTTGGAGAAAAAGTATGCATACAGTATCCACAATGGAAGTGCAAATTACATGTTACTACTTCAGCTACGTGTGGTCCAGCATTTGTAGTCAAGCAAGTCACTCCGCTTTCTTTTTTCTGCTTGTTTGCTAATTAATGTAATAGGATAATCCCAGCCTGGGATGTCATGAATACCATTGAAATCACCATTGTATCTACAAACACTTATTATAAAGCAGTGAACAAAACTAGTGTTATCTTCATATATGTAATATTTTGAACTTTCAACTTTTGAGCAATCCAAATAAATCCTGCACTATTTTCTATACAAGTAAAAACTGATGTAATCATTGAAAAGCATACTGGTTTAGTTTTTGATCTCGTCAGGAGTACAATCTAAGCAACATTACAATTTTTTTGAATAAAGAACAGGGAACTTTTTTCTGTGACAAAAAGGTACCAAGAGTTTTCAGCTCTGTGTTTAATTTTTAATGCGTGCTGCAATCCCTCTTCTTCTTATTTGTGAAGCAAAGCATTAGTAAAATCCAGGTCTTCAAATTCAAGATCCATAAATGCCATACTGTGCTGTTTTAGCTCAAATAAGCACATCTTTTAATACATATTGCATTATTCATCACTCTCCTTTAATCTCAAGGCCAAATGAGAATGCATGGTTTGTTTTGGAAATAGCAAAACCCAAACACCTGAAATTTTGGACCAATTTCAAAAATGCAAGCTTTATGGACTTATTCTGAATGCACAAGCCTTAAGAACAGAACTTTAAACAATATTTCCATAATACTCACTTCCATCTTTCTGTTCTTACTATGAATAAAACAGCATGATAAAGTCTTCTAGAATTAGTTCATTATAAATACTTTACATAAAGACCTAAATGTAATGAAAATATACTTAATTAGAAATAATTGAATCATTGCTTCCTCTGTCACAGTATTTAATAACATGAAAGGCTCCAAAATATGAAATCAGTTCCACAGAACTTGCATTTTAAGAGGCTTATTCCATGATGCTGTAGCTGAATAACTTTTGTAACAGATTCAACTTGAAGGCATGTGCTGTCACTTGCACAAAAATTTCATTCAGTCACGATGCTATTTTTCTGCTGTTTTTACACATACACACACGCCTTTCTGAAATTAATTGTGACAAAGCACTAAGTGAACCAGGAGTTCAGGCAAATCTTTCTGCAGTTTTTCCTTAAACCAAGGATGAACAGCAACTTCTGGAGGAAGGCTTTACTACTACCACAGGCTGTAGAACCCGGGATTTCTCCAACAAGAAAGCTCAGAATTGAGACTGACCACAGAAATGTGTTTGTTACTACACAGAACCCACCCTGTCTCTCAAGACTGATGGAGTACAACTCCACGGCTTGGTGTGTTCAATGATTTCTGCAGTTTCCTCTGGATCCCTCTCTCATTCTCTATCCCCTCTGAGGATTAGGTTCTCAGATCTGCTGCGCTCAAGTCTCCCACTCTCTGCTTGTGCTGCACATCTTTTGGTTTCTTTCTTTTGTTCTCCCTTATTCCCAGCCCACACTGACCTATATTCCAGAAACTGCTCTGCTGAGTGTACAGTTCCTGGGAGGAGAGTCACGGTCTTGTGGGGGACACAGCAAATGAGATGCTCTCTACTCTTCCACAATCTTCAAGTGGAATATACATTCCACTTAAATATACATATATATATGTAGATACACAATATACAAAATTCATACATTACAAATAAATCAGATACCAAGTGACCTACAGCATGAGACAGGAGAACATTGCTAGACAAACTAATGAAATTTAAATACAATCTCAACAGTTTAATTAGGTTCTAGGAAAGTTTAAAACCACTGACATTTATATGCACGAGAACTATAACTTGCTTCAGTTTCTTTGGCTTGCTAAGCTTCCCTTAGTCTCTGTTTAACCCCTTAACTATTACAAAAATGGTCTTAAAAAGGTAGACTGGAACAGATGAAAAATACCTGCAAACAGCTACTAGAAACATTTGTTCAAGAGTGCCAAAAAATGTACTATAAAGTGTATGCCTCATTAGCAAATATAATAGCTTTCCTCTCAACAAACTACACCTAAAACACAAATAATCATCTTATTTCTCAAAAGGAGAGAAAATATTTTAATGTGCTATTACCTCATATTTTGAACTTTTCTTTCCTACTCATGTCATTCGTCTGAATATGCTTTCTGTTTCATTATCTGTCTTAAATAGTCAGCTGTTGAAAAGCTGACATACAACCTCGATTGCTCACATAGACTTCAAGCCTCCAAAGGGCTACTTAGGAATGGATCCAGACTCAATCTGTCTACTTCATTGAAAAATACCTAGGTAGTGATTTTGTATATAAACATCTGCACTGGCTTTCTGTTGGTGATGGAAACCTGCTTGTACACACAGTACAAGAGTCTACACCTGGGCACATATGACAGTTTTTTTCTTAAGAAATTAAATAAATGCATATTAATTAAGCATTATGACTGTGCATTTCATTGGGGGGGAACCACCCCAAACCCACCCCCAAGCTTTAGAACCTTAAGGCATTAAAAGGCATTAAAAGGCATTAAAAATCAAAAGACTTTCATAAAGTCAACATCTAAACTAAACAACTAAAAATATATCACAGACCATCATGAATATAGAACTATGACCACGAAATACAGCACTTCCTTAAATATTTGTGCCTACAAATATCTGTTTTGTAAATAAAACTCAGTTACTGTGAATCTAAATTAATGAAAATAAATAATTTTGCATAGTTCCAGACTAATAACATTTTTAAAATTAGGACATCTGTATTAATGCATTGCATGCAAGTGTCATTCTTACATAAAAAAACCACCAAAACAACTACAAAAAGTATATTTTAAATGTATGTATTATAGCTGAAGATTTTTTTCAATAATTTTGACAATTAATTGCAAGGATAGAAATAAATTTATTCTCAGGAAAACTGAAAATTTATCGTTTTCCCACAGACTAGTATTCTGTAAGTGTTATCATTTACTGTCCACAAACTAGAGCTATACTTTACGGATGTGTAACAAAAAGCTATTTGCTTAAATTTCACCAATATACAGCGGTAATTGGCAGTGTGGCTAGAGTGTGGCCAGACACCAATGTCTTGAGTTACACGATACCTTAAAGATACTATGGCATGAAAATGGGGAAGGTAATGAAAGAAAGCAGGGAATATAAACTAAATAAATATGTAGTAAGACTTAGCCTGACATTTTATATTCTTAGGCAGTGAAAATGGTCCCATTTTCGTTCCAGGGTAACATAGTCCTGGTTTATCCCTGATGGTTGCAGGCACTTAGCTGGAATGTCAAAGTCTTCCTAGGCACTTTTTTAATCAGAAGAGAGAAAGAAAAAAAAGCACCTTCAGAACATGATTTGGTGTTAGGATTGAGTGATTCTGTCTTTTTCCATGAACTATTAAAACAATCTACAGCAGCTACATTCATAGCTTAACCATGTTGGGTTTTGTGCCTGTGGGATGAACACAGCCATACCTATGCTGAACACATAAATAAATGTTAATATTTTTAGCTTCTGCAGGCCTGCCACAGCACATGCATCTTCTTGATCTTTGAAATAATAGATTGGAAGTTAAAACATTCCTTAGGGAAAGCACAGGGGTTTTACAAGTGTCAATAAAAACCGAATTTGGTCTACAGAATTTGTGTTACAAGTAACCCATCACAAAATGTCCCAAAAAAAAAAAGGAAAAAAAGCAGCTTCCCTGCATATAAACAGCAAAGTACAAGAACCTCATTTAAACTCACAGATGCATAAAAGGTTACTTAAAGTGAAGACAACAGGGCTCTATTAACCTGTATCAGCATGTTGGGCTCCCAATTCAGACATCTCCTGTGAGCTCAGCATTATTTAATGCATCTCAAAGGCACAACAGGGGTCCATGTGCAGACAACTGAGCAATTTTTTTTTTTTCAAAATAGCCTGAGAAACAGAAGCAGTAGGTTGAGAGAATCATCACTGACATCTCAGCTATCACACTCTGCTACCTCAGTGACACTCTTTCCAAAATGAGAGCTACCTCACTCATTCTTCTTTGTTGTCTGTCAACTGGAGAGCCCACATCACCAACTCCTTTTTCTTACTTTTAAAGCTTTTTTCTGAAAAAAATGCCAAAAGTTGCTCTCTTCTTTCTCCACAATACTAAATTAGTCCACCACTCATATGTTTGCAAGTTACAGTTCTGTGTACTGAAAACTGTTTTTCATGGTTTAATTACAACCTTAAATTATAACCTCACCATAACTTGTGACAAAAAATTGTGTTTTTTTTGTTTATCCAGACAAAAATTCAAAATGGTCAGGTGTAATGTGTTTAGTCTCATTATATTAGCATACTTCATCTCCAATACTGAAACAGCTACAGAGTTGCTGAACTCCTTTGACTTAGAACCTGATCAGTATTATTAGCAATTCTACAGAAAACAAGCTTCAAATGACTAGTTTAATTCATCCTCATCTAAGCCATAAATTCTGGTAAACCATAATATTTTCTTAATAGTAGTGTAGTTTATTAAAAAAAATCTTATGTTATTCTTTATAGTTGCAGAAAGCTGTTACATTATCACTGAAAAATTACAAAAAGCATGTCTCCAAATTACAGCAAACGACACCACCAGAGTCTACAGACTGAAAAAGATGCAGATGATTGACCAAGGAAAAAATAAAAAGGCTAGAAGAAAATGTGAAGTACTGTTTTACGACCTTTTAAGAAATGATAATGCATGCTGGCACAATCCATGAACAGGACATTCTACACTCATTGCAAAGACTTATTTCAGGGGACACTGCCAACAAAAACAAGTAACACAGGCCTCAGTAATGTCTAGGCTTCTTCCAATAAAGAGACATAATCAATCAACAATATTATACTTCTGAGGGTTTTGTTCTTTTTTAATAAATTTTCTTAAGTCATTCTTTGGTTTTCTGCTAAATCAAGACAGGAAAATGCATAGTATAAAAAAAATATTCTCCATGAAAGACAGAACAATAGACAGGAAAATGCAGTTTCTCAGGAAAGAGAGATGGCATACTGGATTGCTGGGTTTGGACAATCGTACAGCTTTATCGAAATTGCTTTTGTCTCTTGTGACACATGTGCTGCAGTTAACAAGCCATAATTCAGAAAAGCAAACACATAAATTGCTCGTTCGAATAAAATAGTAGACATCCTTTACCATATGATATGAAACAATTACAAACCATGGCTTGCAAAAAACCAATTTCCCACAAATTATGGTTTTAACTACCAGCCAAATCCTGAGAACTCTTTATTTTTATTTTACTTGAAGTGGAATATACAGTTTATATTCATGCAACATATAACAAAATACATTTAATTCTACTTTGTAGTTTCATTATTCCACTCTGTGTTGACAGGAGTTAAAAAGAAGATGAGAAGAAGAGGAGCCTAAACCTTCTAACACGTATGATCTCTCTGTTTTCTTTAAAGGCTGTGGAAGAACTATTTATCCTTTTATATTTTAGCTTAACTTCCATAAGTGGCACAACATGGTCGATACTGAATTAAGGAGGAAATCCCTCAGGAAGGGTTCACCTCTCTTGGGTGTCTGGTCTGCAATCTTGATTTATTGTAGCTTTGACCAGGTTTCACACCAACTGCTACGTCATCATCAAATAAACTTGCTAAAAATGCACCTGAAAAATGTTGGAAGAACTATCTCCACAGCCCCTAACTATATTTGTGCCTGTAATTATGGATAAAGACATTTCTGAAGCAAGAAACTTTTCTCTGATTATTACTATATTGGATAGAAAGATCAGAGTTCTACATTTCTTTTGGCTGCTGAGAAATATGACACTGTTCTCCCAGCCTTAATTAATGTTTCTGTGCTGAACACATATATTATAGCTCATTGCTTAAAGTCTATGAAAACGGACAGAAAGCAGGTGAATCAATACCCTTACTTACAAGAATTTTTAGCTACATACAGATTTGGAAATGTAGCAAATTAATTATTTGACAGCACTTTGGAAAAGATCGATTACATCTTGCATTGGAATCCTTGAACCACCCCTAACACACTATGAAGTCACAACTGTGGCTAGTCAGGCTGAGTCAGCAACAGCAATAGCAAAAATGGGATCTTAAAGTAGAAGCAGCACTGCTCAAGTGATTTAATGGCTACAGATGAAACCTTTAAACACTGATTATTGAAAATTGCAAGACTGCAAATACAGAACCTAAACCTCAGTAAATTTGACATAAATGGAAACAATAATGCTATTTCTGTGAATCCATGCAAGACATTACAACTTATACCATATGTTACCCAAAGAAAGGTCATCCCAAACATTTCAGGAATACTAGACATTTGGCTAAGATTTGTCATTATATATTAGCTAACTAACAAAAAACTGTGTCAGATATTACGTATTGCTTTAAATCAGGATAGAAATGTTTCCACTATGTCATGGAGAATTATATGTAGTGTGATATAGTTAAGCATCAGCCCAAGCTCTCTATGGAAAACATCTATTTATTTGCAGTGCTTTAGAGTAGAGATTTTCAAATTATAAGTTATAGAGCACAGAGCTCCATAACTATTGATTACTTCAAAGATTCCACAAGACATCATGGAGAAAACCATACTAAGTAAATGATATTTATATATGCAAAAAGTGTATACAACAAATTCAAAATTTCTAAAAGCAATCTTAGGTCCAGTAGGATACAGTTAGATGTTCAATATTTTCTGCAAACAAAAATTGGGAAAAAGTTACGTTCAGTGGTGTAGCCTTTCTTGAACTTAAATTATTTATAAAAAGACACCCAATTCTTACAAAAGTTCCCCTGCCAAAAGGAACTTGAAGTTTCATGGAGAAATGTTTGTCACTTTCATTTTTAACAGTAAACATCTTATGCCTCAAATCTAAATAGTCTCAAATTGATTGCCTATGTAGTTCGATCCTGTGTTAAAATCACTATGATAGCCAGAATCTCCCAATACGGACTGAGACCAACCCTTGGAAAATGACTACATTTCTGTCAGTAACATTTTGAGAACTGAAGGAAGAATTATTTCACTGTTCAAAAGTACTTTCTTGTTAATGACAAAGTAAAAATGGAAATCTATGTTCTAGCAGAAAACTCAAACAATGACTGTGAATGTGAAATGACAAAATAATGATAGAGTGACAGAATAATCTAGAAGAGACCTCTGAAGGTCATCCAGTCCAACTGTCTACCAAAAGTAGGTCTACTCAGATCAGACTGCCCAGGGCTGTGTCCAGTACAGACAGTCTGGAACATCTCCAAAGACAGACAACCTCTCTGGGAAACTTGTTCCAGCATTTGACCACCTCATGGCAATTTTTTTTTTCATTTTATCTAATTGCAACTTCCCACATTCCAACTTGCGTCTGTTGTCTCTCATCATATTGCTGTGTACCTCCACATAGTCGTTTCATCTTTTTGTGTGCTCTGATTGGGTAGTTGTAAACAGCAATAAGCCTTCTCTTCTTAAAGCTCAACAGGCCCAGACTCCTCAACCTCTGCTTGTACAACAAGTGCTCCCACCACCTCTTCTGAAGAGCTTCTTTCTAGACAGTCAGCCCCTAGCCTATACTGTTGAGCAGGATTGTTCCATCCTTGATACAAGACCTTGCATTTGCTTTTATTCAACTTCAGGACGTCCCTCTGAAACCATTTCTCTAGCTAGTCCAGGTTGCTCTGATGAAAGATCAGCTGCCACTACCCCAGCACCGTCAATTAGATATTCTCCACAAACTTGCCAAGAGTGCACTCCATGCCTTCATCCAGATCATTAAAACAGACATTTGTGTTGGTCCCAGTACTGATCCCTGAGGAATACTACTGGTTGCTGGGCTCCTGCTGGACGTTGTATCACCGATCACACCTCTTTCATTCCAGCAGGTCAGCCAGCTGTCCCCTCACCTTATTTTTCACCCATCTAGCCCGTATCTTATCAGTTTGTCAATAAAGACACTACATGAGATTCTGTCAAGGGCCTTGCTAGCATCAAGATGGATAACATCCACCGCACTTCCATTGTCTACAGTGTCAGTCACATCACAGAAAGCAAGAGGGTTGGCTAGGCATGATTAATGCTTAATAAATCTATGCTGGCTGCTCCCAATCACCTTCTCATCCTTCATATGTAGGAGGACTTACTGTACAGCCTTTCCAGGGACTGAGGTGAAACTGACAGTTTCCTTGACCTTCCTTTGTGCCCTTACTGAGGATGAAAGTGGTTTTTGCCATTTTTTCCATCATCAGGAACCTCCCCCAGTTGCCATGAGCTTTTGAAGATGATAGAATGCAGTCTCACAATGACACCAGCCAGTTCCTTTTGAACCTTCAGATGCACCCCATCTAGTACCATGGGCTTACGTGTGTCCAGTTGGCTTAAATGATCCCTGTTACCTTTCTCCACTATAGGTACTGCCTCATTCCCATAGTCTCTGCAAGTAGTCTCAGGGAGCTGGGAAGCCTGAGAGCAAACCTTACCAGTGCCAAGTGAACCAAAAATGGCACATAGTACTGAGTACCAATGCAATCATCAGGCACAGTCAACCTGGGTTCATAAACGGAAAGTCCTGTTTAACTAATCTAAATTCCTTCTATGACAAGGTCACCCATCTAGTGAATGAACAGAAGGTGGTGGATGCTGTTCTTCTGGATTTTGATACTGTCCCTCACAACATCCTTCTGGACAAGTTGTCCAGCTGTGAGACAAGCAGGTGCATTGGGTGAAGAACCGGACAAATGGCAAGGCTCAAAAGGTTGCAGTGAATGGGGGCTACATCTGGCTGGTGGTCAGTCACCAGTGTTGTTCCTTGCAGTTCAGTTCTAGGGCCAGTGCTGTTCAGTAGATTTACCGACAATCTGGATGCAGAAGTTGAATGCACCATTAGCAAGTTTGCTGATAATACCAAACTAGGAGGTGCTGTTGACCCTCTCGAGGGATGAGAGGCCTTATAGAGGGATCTAGACAGATTGAAGCATTGGGAAATCATTAATGACATGAAATTTAACAAGTCCAAAGGCCAGATTCTGCACCTGGGATGGAATAATGCCAGGCACAAGCATAAATTTGGAGAGGAGAGACTGGAAAGCAGCCCTGCAGAAAGGGGTATGCAGTTGTTGGTCAACAGCAGGCTCAATGTGAGTCAGCAGTGTGCCCTGGCAGCCCAGAGGGAAATCCACATCCTGGGGTGCGTGATTATCCCACTGTATTCTGCGCTGGTGCAGCTTCACCTTGAGTACTGTGCGCAGTTCGGGGCCCCACAATTTAAGAAGGATGTTAATGTACTCAAATGCATCCAGAGGAGGGCAACAACACTGGTGAAAGGGCTGGAAGGAATGCCCTATGAGGAGCAGCTAAGGACTCTCAGTTTGTCTAGTTTGGAGAAGGAGGCTGAGGGGTGACCTCATTGCTCTCCACAGCTTCCTGAGGAGGGGAAGAGGAGAGGGAGGTGCTGAGCTCTTCTCCCTGGTATCCAGTGACAGGATGCGTGGGAACGGTTCAAAACTGCACCAGCGGAGGTTTAGACTGGACATTAGGAAGCCTTTCCTTACTGAGAGGGTGGTCAAACACTGGAACGGGCTTCTTAGGTGGATGATGCCCCAAGCCTGTCAGTGTTTAAGAGGCATTTGGACAATGCCCTTAATAACATGCTTTAACTTTTGGTCATCCCTGAAGTGGTCAGGCAGTTGGACTAGATGATCACTGTAGGTCTTTTAAAATGGAAATATTCTATTCTAGCCTAGTCTTCAACCTTTTCCCTATCCACTGTCACTAAGTCCCCCATCCCACTGAGCAAGGGACCCACATTCTCTTAGCCTTCTTTTTGCTGCTTGTTCACTTGCAGAAGCCCTTCTGGGTTCCCCTCAGGTCCCTTACTAGTTTTGGCTCCAGTTGAGCTTTGGCTTTCTTGACTCCATTCCTACATGCACAAGCAATGTCTTTGCATTCCTCTCAAACAGCCTGTCCCAACTTCCACCTACTTCATAGTTCTTTTATGTCAGTCAGTAGCTCTGTGTTCATCCATGCTGGCTTTCGGCCACACTCCAATTTCCACATAAATATTTTTTTTTTCTCTGAAAGAGATTGTATTTGATGATCAATCAGTAAGATTTGTCTTCTTATGTGATACAGAATATGGACTGAGAACTGGGAGATGATGGCTGACTTAGTCTTCGCTATACTTACACCTATCACAAACAATAATATAAATAGCAGTCCCATATGTTACTGGTATCACTATTACAATTAGAGAAGATCAATTTACAGTTTGACACAGGTGCTATGCTGTTGATGTTGAAATGGCTTAACAATCCCCCTGTCTTTGATTCCCAACCTACAACATACTATAAAATGAACGTCCTATTTGTGACACAAATCACTTGATAAATGCCTTCTTTAGGGGACCTCCCGAAAAGCTCAGGAAAAAATTATATGCTTTATATAAAGATACATATTTCTGGAATCCATAATGATAGCTAGCTCCAAATGTTCAAGTTGGAGAAGCAATTAAGGTTTATGTTACTGTCACTAGGACATTGATGACTCAGGTACTGTTATTACACATTCTCTGTGATTCATGATTCAGCACCATGAAAAAAAAAGTGATTGACATTTGTAAGCAAACTTGATCACAAAATACATGACTGTCACTATGCTATTATTATTCTGATAAATTAATTCACTAAATGGCCAAAACCAGGATTTACATCACAACTCACACCTGCTGCTGTATTGTCCTTCGTCTCTACTGTTTTTGTCAGAAACAAAATCACACAAAAATTTGTATCCAATTATAAAACAATTTACTTCCTTCGAATTTGAAACTTTACTGAGATAAAAGGATCTAGCACAAGAGATCATCAGAGTACTACCCTAAAGTCATAAAGAAATCGATTGCTTTGATACAATAATTCTCTTTGAAAGACAATTCATACCCTGCTAATCTGGAGGGAAAATATTAGATAAACATACTGTGAACTTTTTACAAATTAACACAGCTATGAAGTTGTACAACGCAGGGCATTTCCATAAGCAACTAACTCATAATTCTTCACCTTTTCTTCTTTATTTCACAAATAAAGACAAAAGCAAAGTTTGATCTGTGTTCTGCCAATTCAGATGATCCCCTATGATGGGCATATAACACTACTATGCACTTAGAGAAACAAGTTTTTGTATGAAAAGTGTGACAGTGATGCTTTCTGCCAAGTGTTGATTTCACAATATTGATGCAAGACAGAAGAGTGCATTGCTTATACAAAATTATCCCTGCACAAGCCTTATGTTCTCTTGTCTTGTGAAAACATAGTAATGCTTTGTCTCTAGTTTCCTTACACACATAGAAAAGCACTTGTATCACCATTCAGATCTGGCTGCACAGCAGCCCTCTACAACTTACTGGACTTCAAAAGTATCAGAGGAAATGAGACAGGCATAACTGCTAGCACCACAACTTTTGGAGTATTAGAAGGCTTCTGACAACTCAGTGTTTCTTAAAAGAAACAGTATTACTCCTGTCTACTTTCCAGCAACCTCTCCAATCTCTTTCGGCAGAATTAGCTGATTTAAGTTTCAGTATTATGGGTATTAAAGGCAGCTTTAATTTCTATTCTAAGTGAACTTCAAAAATCCAGTGACACAACCTGTATTTTTCTGCCAAAGCTTCAGAAATAAATACGATTCAATGTCCCTTTCAGATCTGTTAAAGAACAAATAATTCAGAGTTTTGTCTGAGGTCAAGTGCTAATCATGGCAAGCAGAAATGCAAGATCAGAAGACACACTTTTGTACTCTCTGAAAGATAAATAAACTCATCATGAAACACCAGAGACTTTTGTTATTCTAGAAAGTCACCAGCAGGCCATCTGTGTTAATGACGACACAGACAAGAAAAAAATCTTTGTAATTCACATTTGGATTACAACTGAACAAAAAGGAATCTTCAAAATTACACAACTATAAGCATATATTTGAGATTCAGGATTCCTGAATAGTGGGAGGTACATGACTTCAGCTGAAGAAAAATAGTGTCATCTTCTCTTCAGCTTCACAGAGAATTAATAGAGAAATATGACAAATCTTTTTAGATAACTGTCATCCAAGAATAATGTGGCTGAATGACATTCAACACTTTAGGAACTGTAGCAGCAGTGTATAGCTACTTTTCTACAACAGGTATACTGTTCTATGAAGTGAGGATAGCAGTAAGTGGGAGCCTTGGAAGACTTGCACTTAGCACTGATTCAGTTATTTTCATATAGATACTGCTATGATATAATTCAAGCACCGGGAATCAAATTAAAATCGTGACAAATAAAACTTGGGATAAAGAAAAATATCAGTAGAAGTTATCTTGGAAGAATCTCTTGCAAGAGTAACATTTGCACGAAGGTAGTGATATAACATCTTACATGTGCATCGCAAGACTATGACAACATGACCTTTATTCCTCCATGCTTCAAACTCACTGATTTGCCTATATGACAATCATATAGGAAAGACAATTTAAAACTTTACTCAATATTTCATCTAGCTGATTAGTATTACAGAAAATATTCATCATGTCCTTAACATCAATATTATAACTGCAAGATTTGCCTGGTAGGTAAAACACTTACATTAAAGAAATTTCATGAGCAAATATGCAGTCAAAAATTTCCCCATCTCCAAATAAGAACCACAGATAACCAAGAGAAAATATACTACAACGGAATTAAAAAAAAAAAAAAAAAAAGAGGAAAAGAACAAAAAAGACAGGAATAAGGCAGTTTAAATTTCTACTAAATCACCTGAAGAAAAACTGTGGTTGAAGTGGGTTGAAGTATGTGAACAATATGGCCTAATCCATTAAACAGAAAAAACCTGCTAAACTGTGACCAGAACCATAATACATATTGCATTAGTGAGACTTTGTGGTTTATTATGTTCTTGTCAGAATCCCTTCAAGTGCATAAAACAGGCACTTTGCTAATCCACATATTTATAACTCACAAAACCCTCTTAAAGTCTATGCATTTGTCAACAAAGATTTAACAGCAATGTTGTAGTGAGGTGTCAGGTTGACTTCATTATATTTTCAAAGTTTACCACACTATAATACTGCATAATAATATCCTAGTAGATGCAGTTTATTAAAAGCTAGAGATGATCAGAATCTACTTAGGAGCCAGTTCCAACATCAGGACTTTAGTTATAATGAAGCAGGCGAATGAGTGGTTTTTCAGTTTTTCTTTTGAAGCTGAACTCTGAAATCCAGACTTAATATATGCATTATCACTATTCAAAGAGATCAAACTCATTTTATAGACACCTTCAAAAAAATGGTTTGGTTTTATTACCGCAAGGCCATTGGTACTCTTTGGCAACGGTAATCTTCAGCCAAACATTAAGACACAAATATTGTATACTGCGTGTGAGAAAGAATGGCACATTAAGTATGGGAAACTTAAAAGTAGTAAACGTTGTGGCTACAACTTCAGATAGTAAGCTTAGCAGATCTATGACCTACTTTCTGAGTTTGAGTTCGACGAGCTTGATCTGACCATGTCCACTGTACTCCTCATCCTCTAGTAGGAGATAGCATCTGGCAACATCTGTGGCAATAATGCTGGGAATGAGCTAATTCCCACATTACGCATGAAAAGCATTTAGGATCCAGTCAAGACTGCCAGATCAGCTCAAACAATTTGCCTACATGGTTCTGTCACAGGAGGTTATTCTCCCCCTCTTCTCCACTCTCATGAGACCCCACCTGGAATACTGCATCCAGCTCTGGAGTCCTCAGCACAGGAAAGACATGGACCTGTTAGAGTGAGTCCAGAGGAAGGCCACAGAGACGGTGAGAGGGCTGGAGCACCTCCCGTATGAGGACAAGCTGAGAGAGTTGGGGTTGTTCAGCCTGAAGAAGAGAAGGCTCCAGGGAAACCTTAGAGCAGCTTTCCTGTACTTAAAGGGGGCTACAGGAGAGATGAGGAGGCACTATTCATCAGAGAATGTAGTGATAAGACAAGGGGTAATGGTTTTAAGCTGAAAGAGGGTAGATTTAGACTGAAGGTCCCTTCCAACCCAAACCATTCTATGATTCCGAACCCCAGCATTTTCCATTTACAGGAGTAGAGACAGCCTTTGCCTCTAATTTCAAAAATATCACTAGGAATAAAGACTAACATTGTTTTCTGATGAGTTCAATTGCCAGACGTCTCACAATTAGAAATCATTTGGCCAAAAAAGCATTAATAGAGCTATGCATTTTTAAAAGATTTTATTTCTGTCTTTGAAATCCTGAGTATTTTTACTTTGTACATAGATAACTAGCCCTAGGTGATGATATGTAGTCAGAGTGGTACAGACGGAAATATATTTTGTAACAGATTATTTAAAGCTCTTGGCTTGAATATATTATTTTCCTTTACATAGCCTGCCCTACATTAAAGTATGAGGAAGGATAATAATAAAGTCGCAGAATCATTAAGGTTGGAAAAGACCACAAGGATCATCAAGTCCAACCGTCAACCCAACACCACCTAACTCACTAAACCATGTCCCCTAAGTACAACATCTACACGTTTCTTGAACACCTCCAGGGATGGTGACTCCACCACTTCCCTGGGCAGCCTGTTTCAGTGCCCGATCACTCTTTCAGTGAACACATTTTTTCTAATATCCAGCCTAAACCTCCCCTGGTGCAACTTGAGGCCACTTCCTCTTGTCCTGTCACTTGTTACTTTAGAGAAGAGGCCAGCACCCACCTCACTACAACCTCCTTTCAGGTAGTTGTAGAGCGATAAGGTCTCCTCTCAGCCTCCTCTTCTCTAGAAAAAAAAAACACCCCCAGCTCCCTCAGCCGCTCCTCGTCAGACCTGTGCTCCAGACCCTTCCCCAGCTTCGTTGCCCTTCTCTGGACCTGCTCCAGCACCTCAATGTCCTTCTTGTGGGGAGGGGCCCAAAACTGAACACAGGATTCAAGGTGCGGCCTCACCAGTGCCGAGTACAGGGGCACAATCACCGCCCTAGTCCTGCTGGCCACACTAGTGCTGATGTAGGCCAGGATGCCATTGGCCTTCTTGGCCATCTGGGCACACTGCTGGCTCATGTTCAGCTGGCTTTCGACCAGCACCCCCAGGTCCCTCTCTGCTGGGCAGCTTTCCAGCCACTCTCCCCTGAGCCTGTAGCGTTGCAGGGGGTTGTTGTGACCAAAGTGCAAGACCCGGCACTTGGCTTTATTGAACCTCATACAACTGGCCTCAGCCCATTGGTCCAGCCTGTCCAGATCCCTCTGCAAAGCCTTCCTGCCATCAAGGAGATCAACACACCCGCTCAATTGGATGTCATCAGCAAACTTACTGAGGGAGCACTCAATCCCCTCATCCAGGTCATTGATAAATATGTTAAACAGGACAGGCCCCAAAACCAGTCCCTGGGGACAAGGTCTTGTTCCCTCCTGCTGTCATCTTTTCTGACATTAAAATATACTAATCATGCTTCCGCTTTACATGAAAGATACCATGTTTCAAATTTTTGTTGCACTTATCTTTTTATATATAGTGTTTTTTGAGAAGAGCAGACAATCTGCAAAAGATACTCCAGAAAAAATTTACTGTCAAGTTTTTATACTAGAATTATAACATTTTTAGTATTATTTTTCTACATCTCTCATGTATCTTAACATTGTTTTTGTTCTTTTGCTTGTTGACGAATTTTAGTGGATGACTCAAAAAGGCAATCAGTTGTGAGAGATGTTTTTTCTTCAAGTTCATTAGGTCAATGTTAAGTATCTAACGAATCATTAAAAATTTCATTTCAAACTTGCATTCTCTCCCAGTAGTCTGCAACCACTTTCACTTGTCCTGGTATTGCCAGGATTTTTTTATTTTTTTTTTGCCTAGCTTTTAAGATTTCCCCATTGGACTTCCCCAAAATTCCAGTCACCATAATGATATTTCTCACCATAGGTCTTGGTATGCACTGCAACAAATAGACAGTGGCCCTGTTTTGACCATTTCTCATCACTACAGCAAGACAAGGGCTGAATGCTGTTTTTTTCACTCCCTAATTTCATGTAGAGATATCAGAAATGATGCTGTACAGACAAAACTATGTTTTTCAGGTGGAGTTAATTTCCTGGAGCTGGTCAAATTGTGAACTGAAGAAAACAGTTGAAGAGAAGGTCCAGATTCCTCCACCACTGTTCTCTAAACCAAGTGGTTTAATAACCTCATAAAAATTTATGCAAAACCTCAGATTTTGTCTTATTTTAACATGCATACTTGGGCAATAGCACCACTCTGCACTTCTGAAAAACAAGTTAGTAACAATGCATGCATTGTCTAGTATTAAAGTTGTTTATTCCTTGAGAAGAATGGAATGGTTTAGATTAGACATAACCAAATTTAATGAAATAAAATGTTTTCTAAATTGCCTGCCATTTTTTCTAAGTAGAATCTAAATCAACAAAATCAGGGGGAAAAATAATTTTTCTTTTCTTTTAAATATTTACATAATTCTGTGAAAGATTAAGTGAATACTCTCATCAGTTACAGAATTATACCGAGCACTCTTTCACTGCTGTTTATTCAAGGGTATAGCCGAAACCAACTTCCATAACTCTAAAACAATTACTACTTTACTTATACCCATACTGAGGGTCACAGTTGATCTGTCTGCTTTCAATCTCATTTCCAACATGCTTGAGGGTATAAATTGTTGCACAAGTTTTCAGCATTAAGGGTTTTTATTAAGACACATTTTCATTACAGATTTCTTAATGAAGTAAAAAAAAATACATCTTGCAGGATAATTTTCCCAGGAAGAATCAGTCACAACAATGCAATTTCTGATGGATAATTCATTTGATCTATGTTCCACCAAGATGAATAATCCCATTTCATCATGCAATCTATTCCAGAACTGCTTTGTCCTTATTGTCAGAAAGTTTTTTTCTGAAGACTAACATGAAATTTTCTTGATGCAGTTTGAGGGCATTACTGCATCTCTTCTTCACTAGGAGAACAGTACACTTAACCCTGTTTAGTAACACTGAAGTATTTGAAAAGTACTTTTATGGCTCTTTCCTCCCTCATTCCACCTATTCCCCTTCTAGTTTTCTCTATGCTGAAGTTCATTAGGTTTATGCAATAGGTATCAGAAAACAGAAACATCTAGGTAAATCTAAAACAGAAATGAGTCCTTCTAAGTGGTTTATCAATACACTTAAAATTTACCATACAGAGGTTGTAACATAAATCTAAAATGCATGCCTTCTGGCAAGCTACCAGCTTCCAGTGTTCCTTGACTATGACAAATTCATCAAAGCAAAAAAAGCACCTCCGGGAAACTTGCTAATAACATGGCACAATGTTATCTCCCCTGAGGAAAAGGAAAAAGGATGGGAGACTTTTCCTCTAATTTAATTAAAGATGAAAACTTTCATTAAACTAGGATATATCACACAGTATTTTAAGAAAAGTAATCTCTGCTGTGTTCATCAATCACTATAAGAAAATTAAATAAGATAAAATTTAACGATAACAAATGGGTACTTCATGGAAACATTCCATACCAAGTTTAAGGTTTTTTTTCTTAAGATAGAAATAAGCTCATTTGACTGTTTCAAGACTCTAAAGTATGCTGCCTTTGTTTTCTTGCAGGCATGAAAGGCAAAGCAAATACAGAAATCACCAGATGAGAGATGAAAGGATAAAAAACTTCATACTGTACTTAAGTGGTACCTTTTCAGAAAATATCGATTATTTAGGACAGTCAATTACTGGTGTCTTCCACAGTTTTAGTCATATTATTTATCTATACAACACCATCTGTACACAAACACTGAACTAAAGTTAAAACACTGTTTAAACAAACACACAAAAAAATAACCACTATTTCATACACATAGTTGACTACTAGACTCCAGCCATTACATAGTTACTTTCTTTGTCAAAATAGATATATGCATTTCACAGATCTGTAGGTATTGGAATTAGAAAATGCATCAAGAAATACTGCAATCAGCCTTCCCTTTATTCTAGTGCGTAACTCTGTCTGGTAATATGGGATATCTGCATGCAACATTTAGTCACTCTATGCCCAAGAAAAGCTAGAAGCTGGCCAGTTTGTATAACAAACTCAAGTTCTGCTACAGCATTTCATCCCTTTTCAGCTACCTACTTACTGCCATTTCTGTTAACACAGGTTACAAGATCATGTGCACATCTTAGGAAAATGTCATATTCAAATTTATTTTTCTTTCAATTCAAACACAAAGTTTACTTATTAAACTCATTAAGTTTTTTAGAAATTATTTTTATTTACAGTCTTAGATTTTTATCTTTAAGATACCTATTCCAATATATCTAAAGCTTTGTTTTATTTTTAATTAATCAACATACTATGCAGAAGATATGAGCCATTACCTTACATTGCATATAGAGAAACTGAGGCACCAGAAAATAATGTCGCTTCACTGAAGTCATTACAGTAGCGAGATCAAAATCCACTTACTGTTTCTTCTCCATTTTGTATAAGACTACCCTTCACTCTCAGTTAAAACTAATCCCTCCTCTTGCCTTATGAAGTTTTCTGCAGTGATGCTTATAAGGCACTCTGTATTTATAGATAATATATCCAGTGTTCAGAAACACAGCACTAGAAGTGAGGAACAGCAGTAAGAGAAGAGAAACATAAATCATTCCGCTACTTGCTTAAGTACTATCTATACTGTTCAGTATTAGACCAAAAGATTCTTACGCAGTCACCAATAAACATTCACGTCCTAATTGCATATAAACTTTTAAACATGCAGTATTTGAACAAACACTACTGGAAAAACAACCCTTCCCTCCTTCATAATAAGAGTACTGCTTACTGTCACTCTCAAACATGATGTGAAAATAAGCGAAGCTCAGGAACAAAAACAGCTTCAGTACAATGCCAGTTCAGTGTAGGAGGTGCAGAATCACCCTGTAGCTAAGAAGAGCTGTAAATTTGCCAGTCGTCTTAAAACACAACATTGTATGGTAGCAAAGAATTTGACAAGACAGTACTGAATTTGGTTTAGCAGCAAATGAGTGTAGAAATTGTTATCTACCTGAACATTTTTCAGTATTTAATTTTGACTGAGGGAGTTTTGCTCATTTCTCCTTCATGTTTGCCTTTCCCTCCTCCCTCCTACATTGTTTTCAGCCTTAGGAGGGGCTCACAATTTCTGCACTCCAGTTTATACTAACTTCAAATCACACTGCACAAAAGACAGACCAGGTAAAGTCAGGTTAAACATCACAAGGAAAATCTGGTAGCATTTCAAATTTTGCTTATGATTTTTAAGACAACCTCGATCCTATTTTACTTCAGCATCAACAATGCCTTTCCACGAGTGAAACTCTCTCTCCTGAGACAGTAAAGAACACAATCAACCGTCAGCATATTTGCTGGCTGGGGCTGCAATTTGAAATTGGTTAGCATTCTGCTGACAGCACACGTAAAGAAACAGGGCTGAGCTCACTAAGTGCTATTTATTCCAGTCTCAACTAAAATCCAGTAAAAAGTGGTTTTGTTACTGAAATAAGCTGGTAATGAGTATATACTGAGAAAATAGATCTATTGACAAGAAAGGATTAGTTTCAGAGTTATTTTTGTTAGTAGTATCACACTTTAAACAAAAAATGAAGTACAAACCAGGGATGAGACATTTGTGTAAAACTCTCTCATGAATTGCAAAGCTCCTTGCCTATAGACTTTTTTCCTATATTTTGCTGGAAACGTGATGATCAGATTCTGTTCAACAATAACATGTCAGTTTTCTATCAGAAAAACCAAAGGTATGTACTGTTGTGTCTCATGTAGCATAGTTAGAAGCCATGAGATACTCCATGGTCAATCCTTTACTGAAGGAATAGTACTTTCTCTGTACTATCCATGAGAAGACTTTGGGAGTAGGATTCTTATAACATTGTCTATACAGATTGTCTGAACAGAGATCCAAAAAGCACCTAAGCACTTCAACTGGGAGCAACATACACTCTATAATATGGAAGGGATTGTGTATTATCACTTGTAGAAAAGAGCACCCTTCCACTCCTCCAAATGATGCAGCAGTTCCCAGAATAAAACTGTGGAAATATCCTTTTGCTGATGCCCATCCATTTCCATGTGGCAAATCGCCAGCTGGCGCACAGTAATCTACAGAGTACCTTGTGAGCAGGAACAGCTCAGATTCTCATACAGTTTCAGAACAAGCAGACTAGTAATGTATAATGGTGATTTTATAATCTCTTATTTTCCCCTAAAAGATGTGCATTCATACTGCATCCACGTCACAGGACTATTTCAAAACTCCTGAAGTCATCCCTCAGCCTCTTCACATTTCCACTTCTCTCCCATATCTCTGAAACCACTTGGATCTTGTGGTTACTGACACAGAAGATGCTTTGTCATCCCACTTTCTAGGTGCATCAACAGCATTCGATTCATTCACACCAGCAACACTAAATGCTCCTCCACTAGTGGCAAGGTATTCTGTGTTAACAGAATAAGGCTTCCTCAGCCTGAAACCTACTCACACACGTTGGTGATCAATTGCCATGACCTCTACATGTAGTATTGTACTATTGCTGCTTATGGAGCAGATATGATTCAGTTTCAGAGGATTTCTTTCATTAGTCACTGTACATGCACTTAGATATTTTCATTAAAATTAACTTCTGTTGCAGATATTTTGTGATGCTAATTAGCTTCCAGCAGAGGTATTTTTGTCACACATTTATTAGTAGTTTTATTTGCTCTATATGTCACTGTAGATGTTCCATCTTATATAACATAGCAGTCTTATCTCACAGACTTTTCTTCTCCCTCCCGCTGCTCCTTTTAAACTTTGATGCTTCTCATCTCCCTAGAAACTCGCTGAAGTTTTTACAGTGTTGTAGGCAGCATTAGGCTTATGCCACACTGAAGAATTTAGATGGAATGTAGAAGATGTAAATTACAGACTTTGAGAAACTGATCTATTGCTATTACACTTTATCTGAACCCGATGATAATAAAATGCAGGTTAATCTAGAAATAGAAAAGTTCCAAAACATAGACAGTTCTGGGTCTGCTGTGTTTTTTGGACTACTGTATTTTCTTTACTATTTTGTCAATATTATCAGAGAAAAAAACAAAAAACAAAACAAACCCACACTAACTGTGAACAGCACTTTTTATTCAGAATTGGTTATTTAACACCACAGGATTATTTTAGAAGCTTGAGATGAATTGTCAAGCGTCCCATAAAAATTTGCCTGGAGGTAATTTTTTTGCCTAAAAAAATGACCTTGAGGTGTGTCTCGAACTTTAGGGGACTGGTCCAGTAAAGCTTTAGGATACAGTGCCCTATCTGTTACAGCTATTTTAAAGGTTCAATAGCTTTAGATGACACTCAGACTTACTGTATCTTCTGATCTCAAACTCAGATACTGGATGAACCCCTGCTGCGAGATGCGGCTCATTTACAGTCCATCCTCATTTCCAGGCAATGGGAGAGGTGCTGCACAGATCATATCCTTTACTCTCCACCGATTTAACGCACAAAAAATTTTACAGGCATCAGATAGTAAGTTTGTTAGAATGTTTGTTAGTAGGATGGAAGAAGTAGAATGCACAATGGACTGAACACAAGAGGTATTATTCTCTCCAAACACAGCTACTCCAGCTCTTACATTCAGACCTCTGTGCTACAGCTATACTAGTAAACTAAACATTGGTACGTTGTCAATACTACTAAACTGAGACCTGATTCCTGAAACAACTTTGGCCTATGCTGGGAAGTATTCCTAACAGCGGTTATGGAAATAACAGCTTGAGTTTTAGGGAATAAGGAAGATTTTGCTCATGAGCATGCAAGTCAAGCTGCACCATGACAGTTAACTCTGGAACTCATGTCCCTGGCATGGTCTATTTACTAGTTCTGATGTAGCCTTAATGGTCTCATAGCACTGTACAGGGGGAGGACTACAGGAAGAGAGTAAAATATTGCAATAGGTTGCAGAATTTAATTAGCTCTATGCTTTCAAGTACAAATAAACATTTTATAATTTTAAATTAACTTAAAGTTCTACTTTATATGAAATTTTATTCCCCCATATTTTCAGTACAGAATTGTATACAGCAAAACAAGCTTGGAAGAACTTGCATGGTTTTTCTAAAGGAATTAATAGAACAAAAGTTATCTTTGATAACCAATTTCCCAGAGTACTGAGAAACAAGCATTTTCAAAAAGTTTTGTTTCCTCAAGTATTGATTTGAGGGTCCTTTAGTATTCTGTTACCTCATTGCTCTTGCCTCTGCCAACAGTATTTCCAAGCTGCTTTGGCAACTCTTTAGCCACTTTCTCCTATGGTATCACTGGTTCCTGTGCTCCTCAGTTGTTTGTCTACGCACGAAAACATGTAATGTTTGCTGAGCCTGCTTGGGGAATACAGCTTTGTCAGCTCTCCAGTCAGCACAAAATCTCACGGGACAGCTGTCTGCTGCCTCTCAGATTGCACCCCCTTGACTAGAAGGGAGATGGGGAGGGTATGGGGGGGTTATTATTTTTGGCTTTTTGTTTTGTTTTCACATAGTAGAAACATGGTTGAAGATTGACTTTTAAAAACTTAATTTAGGGAGGTACCCTAGAAAATAATACACAAAGGGAAAACAAGTGTCAAACTGTGACTCTCTCCAGAGTCTGAATCAATGTAAACCCCCAAACTAACCCAGCCTAGCTAACAAAAAAAGAGGACTGCGAGGTAAGAACTGCTTCTCTTCAGCTGCAATTATTTTCTCACAACAGCCTACAAAACAAGTAATTTTATACATTAATGTCTTCTCATATGCAAACAGTTTCAATTTGTACTGTCAAAAAGATGTGTTAATTATTATAAGGAAACTGATAATATTTTAAAGAAAGCAAGACAAAGTGACACTGAATACCAACAGCACTGAAATTGTTTTCAATACAAGTTTGATCATGCCACAGATATTTCTTAACTAAACAAGAACACCTTTAAACAGGATTTGATGTTGCTGCAGGAGTGGTATGATGTACAAGAGCAAAGTCTTATGCAACAGCAAATGAAGTCTATGTATCTTCTACATATTAAATAGAAAGGGTATCTTTAATATTACTTCACATTTATCAAGTCAAAAAAAGAAAACACTGTTTCTGAAAAGCCAAGATGTAACTACTAAAAGCAGTAAAAATGGAAATCTATGTTCCAGATGAACAGAAATCCATTTAATTTTTTTACATAAGTGTCCTAATATGTTAATCTTTTTACAGTTGACAAAATTGTTCTTGAGCTATTTTCTGTTAGTCACCAAGTAGAGCACAGACACAACTATAATATACTAAAAATATACGCCTTGAATATACATCTCTTAGCAAAGTCTTGCAGAATGCTAAGAAGCATTAACAAATGTTACTGTTGAGTTGGCAGTTTTATACCTCAAATGAGTACCGAAGTTCAGAGAGGACACAATCTTGATTTTATCAAGTTTTGAGAATAACTGTATTTGGTAAGTCATCTGATACTGAAGGTACATACTGGCTTGAAAGATCAACTCTCAGATGACTCGGGCTGTGTACAGTCACACAACTCCCAGATGACAGTGCTGTGTACTATAAGTAAGTGGTAGAACTTGAAAGAACGATTTCAATATCTGACACCAGGCCTACTATTTTACTTGCCATCATAAATCTGTCCTCTCTTCTTCAGTGTATTGGGATGACTTCTGCTGCTAAATACGTTGTCTTCAACAAAGAAATCAGCAACTAATAGAACTTAACACCTTTATTTTATAGTGTACTATCTGACACAAACACTAGCACAATACAAGATTCAGCTCGACTTCATACTTAGCCCTAACTGCACAGCTAGCCCTAATTGAGATAATTGCTCAGCAAATCAAAGTAGTGTAGTGAAGCAAATAATTAGGTGTCACAAATTGCTGTGCTATTTTTTTTCTTCACCCTCAATAAGTAATAAGTCAGGCCAAGTCTTCCTCTCCTACACGCAACAGGAAAATGGCAAATTATTTCATGTCTCCAAATTATACAATTCTTATTTTCTTTCGAAACATTAAATTGCTTTTAAGTTTAGAGCCTATGTGGCACACATTCTTACATTTCTAGTAACAGAGATGCATAAATTTGGCATAATACGACATCACTAAGAACACAGAATACAATGGAAGATGTATTGAAATTAGCCTAGCAATAGGCCTCAAATAAGAACTTCAGAGCTGCAAGAGCAACCTTTAAGTCTTATGAATTAGAGAACCCATTCTTAGAGAACATGATATTCAGAAAGCTAACTGAAAGAAATAATTTAGGCTTTTTGGGGGGTAGCAGAGCAGGTAGTGAAGCTGTAATTTAAAAAAGATCAAACTGTGCCTGCTCAACTAATACCACATAAGAACGCTCACACAGTTCTTAGACACACAGGTGCTTCTGCTGAAAAGCAAACTCACTGAACTCTATTTCTCAACAGAACTTCATGGGAATCACAAAACTTTGTAGACATCAAAACTACAGGTAGTAACTAAATGAAATTAAGAACTGCATACAGACTTGATCATAAAACCAAGTAGTGAACCAAAGATCTGGAAACTACTAAATTCTACTTTAACATTCTGATGATTTGAAGAGAAATCACAGCATGCACTCCACTTACGAAGTTTCAGAGCAAATGAAACAAGTTATCCAGTCTTTTATTTATTAGCTAAATTACTCCATTTTAGGAATGCGCTGTTAAGAATTCTTTGCATTTTTCCTTTCTCATAAAGAGTCTAAAAAGTCACACACCTGACAATATAAAAGCAAAGAAACACTTATTTGATGATTACAAATACCTCAGCTAAGGTTATTTATCACTATATATGCATTTTTTGAATATACAATTACATAACTTATGTCGCAAGCATTCCAAAATTTTCTGGAGTTATACACATCAAAAAAAGACTTCATACTCCTTAAAGCATATAAATAATGCTGAATCTTCCATCTAACACCTCAGAAAGTCCCTAAAGTAGCTACATACGTATTACAAAGTCACCATGTTCCTGAAGTTACAAGGTAATGTACAGAAAGTATAGGAGAGGAAAACAATACAGTAGCATAAGTGCTAATACACAATAATGGTAAAATAACGGCTATAATTTTCCCTGAAGCCCCACACCACCATCTGGTGCTGACTTCATGGCCACATAGGTGTATCACCTTTCCCAGCAGCCCAGGATCACGTTCACTGCTGAAATAACCATACCCAACCTATATGAAAAGTGCTGCTATAGAAGTAAGAGACTTACAGTGTTCTAACAAAAGTGCACAGTCATTTTTTGCATTTAAAATGGAATGGTAAAAGATCCACAGCAGTTTACACAGGGAGAAGCATACTGCTGTGGCAAATGATGCAAATGTTTAGGGACCTAAGACAAATGAGGCGAGTGGTTCAATTAAAGAAGCAGATGAAAGTAGCAGCAGACTAAGATGACAGAAATCACAAAGGATATTTCTACTATTAGAAACTTAATTTATACATGAGCTCATGATAGCTAGCAGACGTGAGTGTAGCAATGATTTAGCTGATGTACTGTTTGACAGAGAAATTACTTCTATCAAATCATCAAAAGATACATCTTCTGTTGATCTTCTCGTTTATTAGCATTACACTGAAACAAGTAACCAGAAAAACAGTATAGAGACATTTCTAGAACAGGATAAGTAATGTATGTTAACACTTAAACCCTTGTGAGGAAAAAGAAAAACAGTATGTTACTGTGAAATCAAGTCATAAAAGTTACCACCAAACAGAATCATAGAATCATTAAGGTTGGAAAAGACCTCAAGAATCATCAAGTCCAACCATCAACCCACACCACCTAACTCACTAAACCATGTCCCTGAACACCACATCTACACATTTCTTGAACACCTCCAGGGATGGTGACTCCACCACTTCCCTGGGCAGCCTGTTCCAATGCCTGATCACTCTTTCAGTGAAGACATTTTTTCTAATATCCAGCCTAAACCTCCCCTGGTGCAACTAGAGGCCATTTCCTCGTCCTATCACTTGTTACTTTAGAGAAGAGGCCAGCACCCACCTCACTACACCCTCCTTTCAGGCAGTTGTAGAGAGTGATGAGGTCTCCCCTCAGCCTCCTCTTCTCCAGACTAAACACCCCCAGCTCCCTCAGCTGCTCCTCCTCAGACCTGTGCTCCAGACCCTTCCCCAGCTTCCTCAGCTGCTCCTCATCAGACCCTTCCCCAGCTTCGTTGCCCTTCTCTGGACCTGCTCCAGCACCTCAATGTCCTTCTTGTGGGGAGGGGCCCAAAACTGAACACAGGATTCAAGATGTGGCCTCACCAGTGCCCAGTACAGGGGCACAATCACCGCCCTAGTCCTGCTGGCCACACTATTGCTGATGCAGGCCAGGATGCCATTGGCCTTCTTGGCCACCTGGGCACACTGCTGGCTCATGTTCAGCTGGCTGTCAACCAGCACCCCCAGGTCCCTCTCTGCTGGGCAGCTTTCCAGCCAGTCACCCCTGAGCCTGTAGCATTGCAGGGGGTTGTTGTGACCCAAGTGCAGAACCCGGCCCTTGGCTTTATTGAACCTCATACAATTGGTCTCAGCCCTTTAGTCCAGCCTGTCCAGATCCCTCTGCAAAGCCTCCCTGCCCTCAAGGAGATCAATGCACCCGCTCAATTTGGTGTCATCAGCAAACTTCCTGAGGGAGCACTCAATCCCCTCATGCAGGTCATTGATAAAGATGTTAAACAGGACAGGCCCCAAAACCCATCCCTGGGGAATATCACTGGTGACCAGACGCCACCTGGACTTAATAATAATAAAATAAAGAAAGAAAACCTACAGTGTCTTACTCTTAATTATGTTCACAAGACACGTTAAAAGTAACACAAACCGCATTATCTTCAGAGCCAAAAATTTTTTTTCAAGTAGGACACTAAGAAAAGTTACTTTGGTTTTAGTTTTTTTTTTTCTTGAACAGTTTGAGCAAGAATTTTTGCTCTAATATTTTCCTTTATTCTGAAATTAACAGGATAACCTCACATTGTATTTCAAATGTGAGGATTAGCCAGACTGGAGTGAGAAAGTTACAATCTTAAGGAGAGAAAAGATCTTGCAACAACAGATAATTTCCACCCACATAACCTACATTTACTTAAATGCACCCCTATGAATAGTACCTTCAGAAACAAAATAGCTGATTAAGAGTAAATTTCAAATCAGCTGAATACACTACTAACCACTATTCTCCATAGGAACTTCTACTGACATCAGTGGGAGTAAGATTAACCTAATACAGTTTCTGAAAATTTAATACTTAATTGATCAACCTAGAAACAATGCAATTTGTCTCAAATTCTTGTTGCATCTGAAGTATGGTGGATAAAGCAAGATGAATGAGTCAGAACAAACAATTTCTGATAAAAGCTTCACTTTTTCCTCAAAAAAAAAGCTTCATTTTTTCCTCATATTTATGTGGGTTTGCCAATCTTGATTTTCGTGCAGTTTTCATGCCTGAACAACTGAATCAAGAGGACTTCAAGTACCAGTGTTTTTAACTTGCTTGGAGTTTCTCCCAGAAATAAAATTCTTCACTTCTCTCTACCCTTACACATTCCAGAGAGCATTTGATGTACTGGGAATATATAACTATACCACTTTGACAAACAGTATTCCAAGAAACCACATCAGTTCAGTTACACAAGTTTGGCACAGTTGTGCCCAGCTTTTAAAAAAATTTGATGAAGCAAAGTTCTTCAGAAGAACTAGTTTGCAAAATGAGTTTAAAAACAAGACCTCGAGTAAGGAATAATCTCATAATTAGGTTAGAACAGTTAGAATTCAAAATTTTATTAGTGATATTTCTAATACAAGATGATTTTGCAGCTTGTGTCATCTATTTGGTATTATCCAAGCTAACCTATTTATTGCAACATGCACAGAGAGAGAGAAATAGGAGCAAAATTTGTTCAGATTTCGGTCAGCTTAAATGTAAATCACCAGATTTTATTCCCGCTTCCCAAATCCTTTCCTTCAGAAAAGAAAGCAGCTTTCTATATTATTCTAATGAAGTACATACATAAAGATCATCACCTTTTTGTCTTGTTGACACTTGAGAATTATTTAACAGTTTTGCTTAAACTATTTTGCTGTTCAATTATTTCTATGGCTCTTCTGTTGACAGTCTTTGTCTACACATTTCTGTAACTGTGCTGCCCAGAGTGAGATGCAAAATTCAGCCCAAACCCTTAGCAGAAGCATATAGAATATTTCAGAATTCTTTAACTTATTCTCCCCTCTTTACATCTCTAATCATAGCACTGATTTTTTTCCCCTCAGAAGAACTGAGTCATGTTCACTCATGATCTGTTATAAGCTTTAGACCATTTCCTAGGGTAATGCCTTCTAGCCAGTCTCTCCTGAAATGTGTGATACATACGCAAAGATTATTATCTCTAAGCAGCTAAGGAATTTTGTCATTGCCTTTTCTTTTTTACTGTCATTCTGTTTATTTGAGGGACTTGTTTTCCTTCATATCATTTCCCCTCTTAATGCTTACACTTTCGAATCCTGTTCTTACAGATATTTTTATGACATTTGCAACTAAATGCTGTGTTCCTTCCTCAGGCTTCCTGCAAAACTGTTGATCAGTGCTTAATTCAGAGCAGATATTGTGGGACCTCACTCAGTGCATCACTTTATTTGATAGCAAAATACTTAGCAGATTTGAAAACTGCAGTCAGAGTAGGCAGAAAGGAGACACAATCATAGAATGATTTGGGTTGGAAGGGACCTTAAAGAGCATCTCCGTTCCAAACCCCCTGCCATGGGGGCAGATACAACACCTTTGGAAATGGAACATTGCCTCAAATTTAGGAGTGATGTCTGCATTATTTCAAGGTCAGTCTTCCACTGGAAGAAAGACATTCTTTGCTCCCCATGGTCCAATGCTGTGCAAGCTACTAGAGAAAGAAGGGAGGATCATCACCTGCTTCATTAGTTTCTGGACTGTTTAGTTCTGGGAGAGAACCAAGGAAAAGTCCACTCACATGTCAGAACGCAAACTCTACACATCAGCAGTTGCACAAGGATTTTTTTTTGTATCATTCAAACTATACAGGCCTCTAAGACTGTCCATAGTTTGCTCTCAATTTTTAACTTCAGAAAAAAAATCTGAATCAAAATATTTAACATTGTGGTAGAATCTTCACAGCAGACCAGATTGCTCTAACTTCTATCTGTATAGCCTCTTAATAAAGGTAGAGCACCCAATAATGTCACATCAGGCATACAAAAAGTGATACAGCAACCAATATATCTAACTATAAATAAAAAATTTCCACCTCCTGCCATTCTAAAGACACTTTAAAAAAAAAATATCCTGCAACAAGTATACTATTATCTAATTCAAGCTGAGATGAAGGAGGAAAGGCAGAAAACAACAAGAAATAAAATGGTAAAGACAAATTATTTACATTGACAGAGAGTTATACTAATGGAGAATATATTCATTCTAGAGAAGCATATTTTGTAGTTAAGCACATAACAGCTGCACAAACAGAATAAATTTAAAAGAGTAGCTTGTTTCCATTACAATAAACATTCATGAGGTTTGCACAAACAGAAATACCTGACCCATGGTTATATGAATGATACATGAAGTTTTGAAGAACAATAAGCAAAGAGATAGGGGTTTTGATCAAAACTCCAAGTCTTTTTGCAACAGAAACATAGTCCAAAAGATCTGACTTGATTTCTTTAATAATGTCACATTACTGGCATACTTCTATGGCTGTGTACTCGCTTTCTACTTTATGTGTGCAAGAGAAGCAACAGAAGGCAGGCATACATTTCCATCTATTTTTGTGTTATGTCCTAAGTTCCCTAAATATGAGCAATATATTACTCATTATGAATGTTTCAGTATAAATATGAAAATCAGACAGGTATCATGGTATAATGCAATAGATGTTATAACTAAATACTAATTTAGTTCTGTGTTTATAATCTGAAGGGGCATCACTTACCCATTTAAACACCCATTTTAACTAATGACCCATGTAATTGCTTACAGTAAGCATTTTTACCTCCCTGTTTGTCTTTTCAATATCTGACAGTAGAAGTAACTAGAAAGAATACCAATTTTAATATTAAAATAATTTTTTCATTATAAATAGACACTACATTTAAATGTAGTTCAACCTTAAAGGTATAGTTGATTTATAAAATTCTATCAAGTTTTAGTGTATATACAAAATCCATATAAAATCATTATAATTCAGTTTATGCAAAATTTCTAAGCATATAGAAACCTGTCCATACAGGTAACTATTACTTATCAAGCTCCTTTAAAGGGAAAACTTCAGATAGGCACTGATTATAAACACTAACTTTTTTCTTGGCTATTAAGACATCAAGATGAAGTCAACTGAAGTTACCAGGGACAAATAAGAAACAAAAAGTGGTCTAGGGAACGCAGGCTCTACATGTGCCCATTAACAAAAAAAAAAAATCCCCCCAAAAAAACACTCCAAACAAATAAACAAAAACCCAAACCAAACCCACAAAACAAAAGGCTGAAAGTGACTAGTTAGTTGGGGAGGAGTTTGTAACCACTTATGATCAATGTCCACTACTCTTTTTGCACCCAACATTCAAAAGTTTCAGGTGTATCATTTAAAATTCATTTGCAAGAAAAAAATGCCTCTACATGTCTCAACTTCCTACCCCCCTCCCCCCCCCATGCAGTTAGACTGCATATCCCATATATATTACCTAAAAGTCATGTTCCTATTCTCCTGTGGTACTTTCTAATAAAATATTTCAAAATCCCTGTAAAAGAGTCAAACTAAATGCAATTTTATAGACAGAAAGAAGCTGATGACAGATCAAAATGACTTAAAGGCTAATCCAGAAACCAAATCCAGGATTTAGGCACTGCTTGGCCATTCAGCCATTGATTCACAATTACTCTCTGAAGAGATAAAACCCTGGAATGGGAATTTTACAGCAGAACCCTTTCAGAAACTTAATTTAAGGAGAGAAAGAACTTGAGGTGAAGTTTGTAAAGAGAAAGCAGTAAGATGGGACTACATTGACACAGTGCTGCTGTTTCAGATGTGCATTTCCTTTAAAAACACTCTGCTTGTATACACACATTTTAAGACTATGAAATAAGGAAATAGCAAAGAGTTATTGCTCATCATAAGAATAATAGAAGATGTTTCCGATTAGTCTTGTGTTAGTCTAACTCAACAGTAGTGAATGACCTCATCATTGTGATCTATAAATTACATCAATCAAAATATAATGTATAGCTACTTGATTTCTCAGAAAAAACACCCCACACAAAACAGCATTTAATCAACACAATAGAAGGTTCTGACAATCAATACAAGCTGTCCTCACCGTGCCTCCTCTCCAGTACCAGCAACATTACCAATCACTTTCTTTAGAGCTGTTCAAATTGAGTACTGTGGCTGCAGTCTAGAGTGATCTGGAGTCAAGTCCTTAAATTTAATATAAGTCATCTATCAGGCTTCTCCAATGTAACTTCCAAAGCTCTGACACTTTAGATAAAGGCAGCATGGTTAATGTAAATTTATAACACATTCAATATTCAGTTTTTTTTGTTTTGTTTTTTTCCCCCCAGTCAAAAGAATGGAGAGAATTCACTACTCCACAAGAACCTTCCAAGTGACTCGGTACTTCATAAAAAAGTCAGGTTCAGTAATCTTCCCTTTTCAGTAAAACTTATATAGCATGTCTTACAAATAATAGACCCATGGGATTCTTAACTAAAATCAAACATGAGTTCTGTCTTGTTCTACGAAGTACTTCCTGGTTGAGAAAACAGTCAAAGGGGGTGACTTGCTTCTGTTCAAAGAATTATTTTTTTTTTAAGGAATATTTTACAGAATGCTAATGCAAACTGACCTATCAAAATAGAGCTTATAATACTTCAGATGTTCAAAGTACCACAACAGCAAAAGGGAAAAATAGAGTAAGACTTCTAGCAGTACAGAAATTCAATCTAGAAACAATACATTCAATATGCACATACATGTTATGTTTAAAATGAAGTGTGCAAGTGTTATGGTAGAAGTCAGTAGATGGTGCTGTTACATATGGTGACTTTTTTTTTTCTCCTAGTACACAGGGACAAATATGCTCCTTTGTTAGTATTCTTTGTGGTAGCCATATGATTTTTCCCCTCTGCTTTGATCAGAGTCCATTCTTACAACAGACTTGTTTTGAGGTAACCTGTGAGGGAAACTGCCCTGCTCAACTAACTCAAAAGAAAACACAACTTTTATTTCTAGATTCACATAAGTGCTTTTGGCAATGTGCAATGCTGGCTGTGAAACCTTTTTAACCTCAAATTTTCTAGTGTAAGCAGCTAAGACTTCATTGAAACTGCTACTCATAGCATCTGCCACATGAAATTTAACCTGAATTATGCTCAGTTTGGATATAGTTGTGATGTCAGTGGGATGAGGACCTGAGTTGTAAAGCAGATTCTCTATGACAAAAACCCAAACACACACAACATTAATCAAGTTAATGGGGGAGGAATGGGCTCCAGCCTTGTTTTATGCAACATACTCATCCAGGTCCGTACAGATTCCCATTACTGTGTGGGTCAAAGTAATGGAAGAGTAATTCTCAGTCAAACAGCCTCCTAGAAGTTGTCTAGACTTTGAGAAATTCCCTAGGTTTTGATTTAAAAATTTGCTCTTGCTATATTTTATTTAAAAAAATTCTAAATTTCCTTCCTCCAAAGTGTGACCCTAAACAAGCTGTAATTTCAAAGCGAACAATTCTTCAACATAAGATTTTTTCCTGTGAACTTTAAGTTTTCACATTTACTGTATTTTAATGTTTTTCTCCTCCTCCCTAATTTCTTCAGTTGTATCAGTTCATCACACACTGACTGCTGATCTTTTTGATGTGATTAATTTGATACTAAAGTGCTGCAAGGTAGAGTATCATAGCTTTTTTTGCAAATCTTTTGTCACTTTACACAGTATCAAATGTGGTCTATTGTTTTGCCCTTACTACATTACTATTTTTATGTTGGGCCCCCAACATAAAAAAGACATGGGCCTGTTGGAGAGAGTCCAGAGGAGAGCCACAAAACTAATCAGAGGGCTGGAGCACCTCCCCTATGAGGACAGGCTGAAAGAGTTGGGGTTGTTCAACCTGGAGAAGAGAAGGCTCCGAGGAGACTTAATAGCAGCCTTCTAGTACCTGAAGGGGGCTACAGGAGAGATGGGGAGGCACTCTTTATCAGGGAGTGTAGTGAGAGGAAAAGGGGTAAGGGGTATAAGCTGAAAGAGGGTAAATTTAGACTAGACATAGGAAGAAATTTTTCACTGTGAGGGTGGTGAGACACTGGAACAGGTTGCCCAGGGAAGTTGTGGATGCCCCATCCCTGGAGGGGTTCAAGGCCAGGCTGGATGAGGCTTTGGGCAACCTGGGCTAGCGGAGGGTGTCCCTGCCCATGGCAGGGGGGTTGAAACTAGATGATCTTTAACGTCCTTTCCAACCCAAACCGTTCTGTGATTCTATGATCTCTTCTGTTAAAGTTGTTGGCTTTTCTTACTATTTGTAATATTTTAAAAGCCAATAGGTGTTCTAGAAATATTATAAATATTCATGCAAATTCTTCACACAAGCACACACAAAGTAAACTTAACACCAGCCTTACATGTGAGTTATTCTAACTTGTACAGGTAGACATACCAGTTTTAACTGTTTTAGTGATTACAGGTTCATGCCTAAGACCATTCCTAGGTTCTTAAACCAGAATTCTTAGTGCACTGGACCTAAAACACACAAGCCAAAATGAAACTAAAATTGCCTTTTATATAGAGCTTATCTTTAAAGGAAAAAAATAGCCTTTTTTGTTATAAATTAAGTCTAAAAAATAACCAAAGGAAGAAATTAGGTGCAGCTAAAGCAAAAAAAATGACTGAAGTGTTGAGTATGATCTAAGCACTGCTGCTGTATCCTGTAAAAGTTGATTATCACATTTAATTTTGCAAAACACATAACAGCAGAGAAATGTTCTAGCTTTTGTTTCTTTCTCAATATTCTTTTAAAATCTACATCTCAAACATGAAAAAACGTGCTACTGACAAGCATGCAATGAATGAAGCAAAGTATTATTATCTTTAAGTTTGCAATTATTACACAATTTATGTGGAGGGCCCAAGTAACAACACTGTTCAATCTGTAAACAGACTGAACTCAGCTCATACTTCTCACAGTCAGGGGTGTGAGTTTGTCTTTTTCCTCCTTTCATTTAAAGGCTAATTTCATTAAATGAGCCATTTTGCATGTAGATTTTATCATGATGTAAGTCAGGAAAGGATGGCACATGGGTAGGATTCAGGCAACTGAAAATTTTGAGAACCAAAAAAAAGCTACCACAACAAAACATAATGCTGAAAAGACTCTTTGCCAAGGTGAAGCCTGATCACATGTACAGTGCTGAAATATGTTATGCTTTGTTTTAGTGCATTACTGTTGCCATTTGCTAAACTCCTACAGCAGAACTGACTTGACAGCACTGAAGAAAACTTCAGTATCCTACACACAACAGCTGTCCAATCACCCATTGCCTAATTTTTTTTCCTCCAAAACAGAGCTCCTCAGTGCTTTATTATAATTGACATTTTAAAATAAAAATATGCAGAATTAGGTTTTCAAAACCAAGGAAGCTATTACAAAAAAAAAATCAGCTTCTCTGTTACAGCCACAACATATTAGAAGATAAAAAACCAGGCAGGCACAAACCCCCTAACTGCGAGTCAATTTAGAAGCCTACTCCACTTACAGGAACACAGGACTCGAATCAACTACCTCCTCTCTTAGTTCCCACAAGTCACTTAAAGATGACACTTGGTCAGATTTTCCTCTGCTGCCCCCAGGGAGCTGCACATAAAAGATGCAGCCAACTCAATGCATCCTGTAAGGAATAACCAAAGTCTCACATGTTTTACAGCAGAAGGCACAGTTTTCTCACAAGCTTCTCCTTCCAAAAGTTTTTAATCTCAAATCAGAAGTGGGAGGGGGAGGCTGCCCCACATTGTTTTACAAAGTTTGACGACTTCTCTCCAGCCTCCAAAAGTAAAAGATTCCCAAAGAATGAAAGAACTCAAATCTATAGAATAGTTAACAACAATCTACCATTCTCAAACAAACTATTTTTGAGGTAAGAGTGATTTCCATTGAGACCAAGTATGTTTTTCTACTAAAGGTCCTTTCAGTTCAAATGCTAACTTTGTGTAAACCAGAATACATGATCTTAACCTTAGATTAAGCAGCAGGTACACACACCCTAGGATGAATACAGGGATGCTGCCCAGGAGCATAGATACGGGATTAGGAAAACTAAGGTACAGCTGGAGCCAAATTTGGCAAAGGATATGAAGAGTAACAGCAGCTTCTATAGGTATGTTAGCCAAAAAAGGATGACAAAAGAAATTGCACTCTCCCTGACAAGGGAGACAGGGAATCTGATGAAAAATAACATGGAGAAGGCAGAGCAACTCAACACATTTTTTACCTCTGTTTTCACTAGCAATTGTTCTTCCTTCATCTCTGAAGTCCCTGAACTTCAGGCAGGGACTGGGGAGGAATTAAGTCCCTCTCATCATAAGAGATCATAAAGTTTGAGACCATCCCAAGGAACCCGAAGGTGCGTTAAGTCCATGGGACCCAACGAGATGCATCCCAGGGTCCTGAGGGAACTGGCAGACGTAACTGCTAAACCACTCTCCGTGACTTTTCAAATATGATGGAAGTCAGGCAAAGGTCCTAGTGAATGGAAAAATGGAAACATCACATCCATTTTTAAAAAGGGTAAAAAGGAACTGCCAACCAGTTAGCCTCACCTCAGCACCCAATAAGATCATGGACAAATCCTCCTGGAAGACATGTCAAAACACATGGAAGACAGAGAGGTGATGAGAGACAGCCAACATGACTTCATCACAGGCAAACTGTGCCTGACGAACCTAGAGACTTTCTATGATAGAGTGACTGCATCAGTGGACAAGGCAAGAGCTACAGATGTCATCTACTTTGACTTCTGCAAGGCCTTTGATACAATCCCCGACAACATCCTTGCTGCTAAATTAGAAAGGTACAGGTCTTGTAGATGGACCGTTCAATGGAGAAGAGCTTGGCTGGATGGCCACACCCAAAGAATTGCAGTCAACAACTCAATGTCCAAATATGAATCAGTAACAAGACCATATTGGAACTAGTAGTGCTCAATATCTTTAATAAAGACAGACAGAGGGATTGAATGCACTCTCAGCAAGTTTGAAGATGACACCAAACTGAATGGTGCAGTTGATACACTTGAGCGAAGGGATGTCATCCAGAGGGATCTTCACAGGTTTGAGAAATAGGCCTGTGCAAACCTCATGAAATTCAACAAGGACAAGTGAAAGGTCCTGCACATGGGCCAGAGCAATCCCCAATATCAGCACAGGCTAAGGAATGAATCAATTGAGAGCAGCCCTGAGGAGAAGGACCTGGGTATGGTGGTAAATGAAAAATTAGACATAAGCCAGAAATGTGTGCTCACAGCCCAGAAAACCAATTGTATCCTGGGCTGTATAAAAAGAAGCATGACCAGCAAGTCAAGGGAGGCAATTCTTTCCCTCTACTGTGCTCTCGTGAGACCCCACTAGGAGCACTGTGTCCATCTGTGGGGACCCCAGCACGAGAAAGTCACAGACCTCTTAGAGCAAGTCCAGAGGAGGGCCACAAAAATGATCAGAAGGCTGGAACATCTCTCCTGTGAAGGAAGGTTGTGAGAGTTGGAGAAGAGAAGGCTCCAGGGAGACCTCGTTAGGGCCTTTCAATACTTAAGCTTATAAAAAAGATGGAGGTAGACTTTTTACCAAGGCCTGAAGTGATAGGGCAAGTGACACTGAGTAGATTTAGACTAGATATAAAAAGGACACTTCTCACAGTGAGGCCAGTAAAACACTGGAACAGGTTGCCCAGGGAAGTTGTGGATGCCCCATCCCTGGAGGTGTTCAGGGCCAGGCTGGATGAGGCTTTGAGCAACCTGGTCTAGGGGAAGGTGTCCCTGCTCGTTGCAGAGGAGTTGGAAGTAAATGACCTTTAAAGGTCCCCTCAAACCCAAACTGTTCTATGATTAAAATGCTCAGCTTGTTCACAGCTTAGTCCTCCAGATTCTGCTGGGAAGTCAAAGCACATAGACAGGCACCTCTGCTTTGAGATGATTTATCTCACGTTAACACAGACACCTAATGTTAATCAGATTTTGAAACTATTTAATGATTATAACTATTTATGACTAGTTCTGTAGCTGGCTATCACAAATTTAGGGAAATAGGTGCAGTCCACCCTAGCTGTCTGGTAGTACAGCAAATATTTCACAGTCAAAAGTTTCCTGGATGTTTCTAATGGAAACTTTTGACTAAACCGGCAACTAAAGCTGTACAAGGAGAAGTAACAGGTTTATACGTTACACATTTTGTAACTGTATAGCCCTGTAATCTGGTAGTACCACCATTGTCAGTAACAGACCACAAGCTTCGTATTGAGCTTGCAAGGCCTCAGGACTAATGCTTGCTACAGTCAGGCTCACTCTGAAATTCTCCAAGCTTGCCTACAGCTTTGTTTTATTTGATTTAGCTGTGATAGCTATTTCTCTAATTGACTGACTGTCAAACACTAATTTGTTTTAGGTTTTGGTTTTTTTTTCTTTTTTTCTTCAATGGTACAACCATAGTTTTATATGGATAGCTGTAGCAAACAGTTGCTCTGTGCAGAATTAAATATTTTACAACTGGCACAATGACACAGTTAAGAGAAATATAGGCCTGGTTTGACTGCAGAGGCTTTCAAAAATGTAGAAATAGGATGCAGTATAGGGGAATACATGCATAGAGACAATAAGCGATGAGACAAAAGCTTGGCACTGGAGAGCCCACAGTTATGAACAACTTGCCCATGGTCAGTTAAAGAAATGCAGACCTGGACACAACTGTTGCAAGAGTAACAAAGAACAAAACAGTAGTATCTAGCATGCGCAGGGCACTACATAAAGTAAATATGGATGTGATACAGAACTGCAGACTAAGAAATAAAGAGCAAAAGTATGAAACTAAGTAGTAAGAATAACCTCAAGTACACCCTAGTGAGGAAGAAGAAAACATCAACTACCGGACCCAGAGAAGCAGGGGAAGGGTAAGCATAACACTAGGAAAAGGGGTAGAAACCAAGGAGTGTGCATGCAACCATCCTAACTGCATTGTTATTTTTTTCCTTCTCTGTAAAAATTTCACCTGGACTAATAGATGATTAGACATTTAAGACTTTGATTACACTAACAATTGGGTTTACATACACACACACAGGGTGTTGCCTCTTTCCCCATAAGATTCCGTGCATCCAAAACTGCTGTTTTAACATTCTTATGACTTCAGGTGTGATGCTGACAGTAACACCACACAGCTGTGCCTTGTCTTGTTCAACAAGTGTAAGAAAGGCACAAATCTAATAGAGTCAAGGAGACTGTGTGACCTGCCATGCCTCCGACAGCCCTTCTCAGATCAATCCAATAAACCAGCTTCAAAGAACCTTAAGGCAATATTTCTTGAAAGTATACCATGCATGAATAATTCAATAAATTTATTAGGCAGTCTTTCAATATATACAAGATGAAATATTTTAAAGTGTGAAGTTAAAGGATGCAAATACAAAATACAGAGTTAACAAGTACTCAAAGCAGTTTTACAGACTCATTTATAGCAACATATATACCTAATGAAGTTAATGAGATTACTTGGGTGAACAAACAGTATTTAGATAGGCAACAAAGTGTAACAATACCATTGTATGAACACATAGAAGGCTAACTTACACAAGGTGGTGTGTAAGATTATGTGATAATATATTATTATAGAAGATTGTGGCAGATTTTAACAGATCTCTAAAGTTTCCATTAAAATGCAGTGCCTACATTATGTGTACTAGTCAACCTACTCCTTTTCTTCACAATTAATAAGTGACATACCAGCTACTTTATTAATTACTGAACAAAACCCATGCCTTAGTCAAAATTTAGACATGTTTGTTTTGATGAGTATATTTTGTTGCAAAGTTTGTCTGCCTTATTATCCCAATTACAGAAGAAAAACATGAAATGTTATGCAAACGAAGCCCTCAATATATGGGAAGCCTATGAATAACAAAATAATTCAAGTACAATTATTAATGTTTTGAAGTTATACATAAGATGAAAAGCAAAGTATATAACTGTGCTTACATGCTACACTATCCATTTAACATAATAAATTGCATGACCTTTAATTAATCAAGATAACAGCTGCTGGCTAGAGTAACACAGGAAACTCAAAGTTCTATCTTCTGGCTTGCTAACCCCCAGGTTTTATTCCAGAAATACTGATTCCACCCTCCAACAGTCTACACCCTTTGTCAGTTTAAAGGAACAAAAATCTGCAGACAATGATTCTAGATGAAAGAGAGATTCTTCTGTTTTCTTTTATTTTTGCAAGAAAAGACATAAAAGCCACAAACCATCTTTGCCTTTGCAAGCATATTTTTAACAAATACAAAACAGTTATCAACAGTAACTCAGTAGGCTGCAGAGACTTTTTAAAAGGCAAAAATACAGTTTTCGTAAGTGATACTACGTTAAATTAAGGAAAATAGCTTTAAAAAAAAGCACTATAAAGACTTCTACAAGCCAGAATTTAGACTGGCATGGCTGAAAATGCATTTACTATCCGAGAGATGAAAAGCCCAATACAACTTTCCCTACTCTGTACCAGCCAAAGGAATAAATAAGTTTCTTTACAAATGAGATCAGAAATCAAGCAAGCCATAGTTTCACACTTTGAGACTCATTAAAAGCTAGTAAGTATCATTTGCTTTTCATCTGGGATGTCTCATTAATGGGGACCATTCTGAAGGTAAGTAAACACTACTAAATATATACAATAATTAGAAAAAGAAGTAGGATCTAAGTCTTCAGAGAGATAGAAGTTTGGGGATAAACACATCAATAAAACTGCAAGTGGCTTGGCAATGAACACAAAACACTGGCAATATTTTAATTTCCACACTGGTAAAAAGCCACATCCAGAACTGGAAGCTCAGGCCAAATGAAGTTTGAACAGAACACAGGCTCTTTAACTACTGGTATCCTGATATTTGTCAGCAGTTGCTGTTTAAAATAAATTTAGAGTGGGGGCAGGGAAGTATGCAGGGCTTAACTGAAATCTTATCTCCAGCAAATCTGTAAGGCTATAATATAAACAGAGAAAGTTATTCCCAAAATCCCCATTGGCTGTAAAATGGAACAAGAGAATGTTGAGTCACATTGCACAGCTTGTTTCAGAAAAGCACTTGGATAAAAGATGTGTTCCATATATTCCTTATGTATCTGAGTTTAAAAAAAAAAACAAACACCACAAAAAACCCCAAACTACAACTCCAGAATTACAGTTTTGACCATATTTGTTTCCCAAACATTTGCTACATTAAGAGAATTTATTTTAACCTCAAAAATTAAAGTCCAAGTAGAAGAACTAAAACATTTTGAAGAGAAGAAGCAAAAGTAGCCTTTTTCTATTCAGTGTTGGGTTGGTTTTTTTTTAAAGCTGTCTACAGCATATTGATTTGCAAGACTTTTAGATAATGCTGCACATCTGTACTGGTTTCAGCTGCAACAGGGTTAAATTTCTTCAAAGTAGGTTGTATGTGGGTACGTCATAGATTCGTGACGAAAACAGTGTTAATAACACAGGGATGTTTTAGCAATCGCTGAGCAGCGCTCACACAGCACCAAGGCACTTCCAGTGAGTTGGCTGGGTGTGCACAAGGAGTTGGGAGGAGACACAGCCAAGGCAGCTGACACCAACTGACCAAAGGGACATCCCATACCATACAATGTCCTGCTCAGCAATAAAACTGAGAAGGGTGAAGTTTAGCCAGGGCTTCCATTGCTCAGGGCTGTTTGGAGTGATGACATTTGTCTTCCCGAGTAACCTTTAGGTGTGATGGAGCCCTGCTTTCCCAGAGGTGGCTGAACAACTGCCTGCCCATAGGAAGCAGTGAATTAACTCCTTTTTTTGCTTTGCTTGTACGTACAGCTTTTGCTTTACCTATTAAACTGCCTTTACCTCAACCCATAAGTTTTCTCACTTTTACTCTTCCCATTTTCTCCCTGTCTTGGGTCAGGGCCACCACCACACGGTTGCTCCCTCCCCTCCCCCACCCCCCTTTCCCCCTCCTGGTAAGATGGGGCAAAGGATTAAAAAAAAGTGGAACCTCATGAGTCGAGGTAATGAGATTTTAATAATACAGTATGAGAAAAAGGAGACTATAATAATAAGACAAGATATAGAATACAATGAAAACACTGCTAAAATGGAAACCTTCTCACCACCAAGAGCTTCACAAAGACTCCACCCCTCCCAGATAGCTTCCCCTTATATCCCAGGCACGACCTCAGCATAGTATCAATATCCCTTTGGCTATGCTCACCTCCCAGCTTCTGTGAAAAATTAACCCTATCCCAAGTGAACCCATGACACCCCCCCATCCCACTTGGGGGAGGAGATGAGCAAGGAGCTGCATGGTGCTTATTGCCTACTGGGTTTAAACCATGACAATATCTTAACACTGATTCAGATCAGGCAATGACTTCACTAAAAGAATTCTGACATTTCAAAAAAAATATTTGAAGTATTTTCACGAGTTTAATATTAGTCAGAAACACATACTAATGATGGCAGACAAGAACAAACATGAAACAGGGTATTACTATCAGTACAGTCGGGATGATGATCTGTTAGAAGGTAGATTAGATTCTCCAGAAACTCAGTACTTGATAGCAGAAAAATGAAACCACTGTATTGAGTTTTTTAGGCTACAAATAAAGAGGGAAACAATCCTGTTACGACTTGGACTTTCCACTTCATTTCTCCATACTAGAATGTGCTGGTTTGGTTTAGAACTGGCACCTCATAGTAGCAGAGAGGAACAATTCCTTAATATTTTCCTGTAGGAAGCCCACTTTTACCAAATAATTTTCCTACCGGGTTTGGATCTCAAACAGGAGCACAAGTAAGTTTTGTGGAGGGAGGTTACAAGCCCACTAAGTGATGACAAGGTACGAACCACCAGCACTGGGTTTATTACTAGTTCATGCACCAAGGACAATGAACGCAGTAGTTCTTATATGGATCAGTAAGCCACTAGAAGGCACAAAATAATCCCTTACCACTAGAATCAAAGGCAGTCAAAAAGCCAGTTACAAGAATCTATGTTAAGACATGTAACCCCCTTTCTAAGGGCTACTAGCCACACAAAGGCTCTTTGCATTAGAGACTGAGCTGCTCAGGGCAAGAGCTGAAAAGCAGAAAACAGCTGCCATAGCTTATAACTGGACTAAAATAACAGGCAAGGCTTTTCCAAATTTATTCTGCCTTTAGATAGAAAATTAATTGTTTTATAATGAGTTCTACAACACCTAACTTTTATTTTTCTGCCAACTCACGTAGGGCTTATTTCATCACAACAACTTTCATTACAGTGCCTTTTTCCTATGGAAAGATTTTCTAGAACTTCCAGTTGGGAAGTGTCTGACCTTGGGTGGTTTAGGAAATAACATTCCAGATTCCCGACTCCCAGTCCTTCAAATATTGCTGAAATGCAGCTTTGAAGTGTTTTACTGGCAAAGGGAATTTCACTTTCTTTTAACCGAGTTATCCACTGTAAGTTCTCATAACTAAGAAAGCTTTGGAGTATACTTGTTCTAAATACAGTTATAATTTCTTCTATGCACAATCTTTTAATATATGAAAGACTGGAACAAGAAGGCATACAAGAGTGCAGTCATTACCTGCCTCTACTGACCAAATTCAGTTTCCCATAAATTTGGCATTTTGAGCAAGTTTTAGATCTATTCATACACTTCAGAGCACAAGTAGATTTTACCTCTCTTCTCACAAAATAACCTTGATTTTCTTTATGTTTTCTGAATACATGTAGGCTTTAAAATGTTTGTGTAGCTGTTATTGTTAATGTGAACTCTTTTGACACCTAAATCATTGGCATTCATTAGCTATCAGAGATCCCACAGAACAGTCCCACAGCACTGCCAGACCTCTTCCACCCTGAGATTTTGCTGTATACATGTCATGTTTTGACAAAATATCAACTTTATTTTTAACTGCACTATGATTTATTTCCTGTATGTCATCATTAACAGTAATTCAGATTGTATCATTCCAAAACGATGTTAAGAAAATTTGCTAAAGAAGGTAAAATGTTTCTCTTTTTAAGGATGTCAGTGACAGAGAAAATAGCCACCCAAATTATTTCTCAAAAAAAACCAACTACTTCTGCTCAGAAGTGGTACAACTACAAATCTTAGCTAAAAAGATCCCATTTCACCCTTTGCTTTCACTATTCAAAGCTTATGGTTTACTCGGTCATGTGTATACACACACACACTGCTTAAAGCTTTACCAAATGTCTCAGTTTGAGAAGAACAGACAACCAAAATAGTAAGCAAAAAGTACTTAACTAAAAATAGAAAAAAAAAATCAGTGTATTAACAGATATTATGTCAAATTACACTAACAAACAATGGTAAGATTGCTAGTTAAGATGTACAGCTGCCAAGATTACTTTTACAAGAATACCATAATTTACTCTATATTAATTAGTTTTGCTTTCTTACCAAAGAAATGCTAAAAAAAGGCAGTTTGTGCCTTTAACATTTAAAAGGCTTAAACTCAGATTAAAATTTACACTGCTTCTTCAAACATCACAGTAGAGGGGGGAACAGTTACACATTTGGGAGCAACAAACTGAATTCTTACCCGAAACCACATGACAGAAAACAGAATGAACTGCATAACTCTCAACGTCATCTTTTGATATTTGTTACAATCATTTGGAACTCTTCAGAGCCGGATATATTAATCCACTGAGTTTCAGGAGTCATATTCAAAGTCTCAGATCATTAGAACAATCAAAATTAAGTATTACCTAATAGATAAAACAGCACCTATGGCTAAACCACAGAGACTAACTGTCGATGGTTGAAGATTCAGGAGACTACTCATCTCACACTGCATAGTAGTAGATTGTTACACATATGAGTTGCATAAAAGTTGGTATTTTGCCAATTTAGCATCCTACTCTCAACTTGAAATATTTGCCTCAGATTACTCAGTTTGTTTTGAACATACCCATTTCCAGGGAGTACTTACTCTTATCACTGATCACAGTTTGTTGGGAGAACTACACAGCCACTGGCAAACAGAATTTGACTAATGGAAGAAAAGTAGGAAGCACTGTCAAGTATTGACCCAGTGAAATGCAGATTTTCACTCTTAAAAAGAGTACAGGAAAGGTATTTCGGTACTTGAGGGGGTAAAAAAGAAACAAACCAAACCAATGTTAGCTTGAGCCCGGAGGTATGTTACCTCGACTGGGTCCGTGACTAGAAAAATCAGAGCATCGGGAAAATTATCTCCATAAACTCAAGGAATCAATACAAGAGATTAATGTTTCAAGTTGGTTGGGGAAGTGTTTGAATTTTTTTTTAAATAGTTCAAACTACTGAACCATAAAATGAAAAGAAAAAGGAAAATACACACCAAATAACAGATAGTCAAGGAGAACAGGAGCAGCAAAGGGGGGGGGAAACATTGCTTCAAAGACTACACTGTGGAAGTGTATCACTACTCTCTGCTATTGATGCTGAAGGGGATTTAAAAAGCAGCTTCAGGGAAGATGCATAAGGCAGGATGAGGTTACTGCCAGTATAAATGTTAATGCTGGCTGTGACCAGAAAGCTTTGAGAATTCAAAGAACAAAAGAAAAAAGGAAGTATGCCCTGAGGGTAGATAGGATAGAGAGATGTACAAGAGCTCTTCCTTTGGCAAGAAAACCTGCTGCTGTAGAAGAGAAGTCAAGGAAAGGTACTAACACACATGAAGTCCAGTACATCTGACTGGTGGTTCAAACACTGTCCACCAATTCTACATTACAAAATGTGGTTAGAAACAACAAAAACAACCACAAAAAAAATTGAGACACCTTAAAATTAATCAAGGATTGTTAACATTTGAGGGCAGTTTAACGTTTAGTGGCAGACAAGAGCATACCAAATTACAAGCTAAAAACCATGACACTTCATTTACACTGATGACTAACATGTACTTTGTATTAAGCTTTTCTACTTTTACCAAATTTTTTGCACTTGACAACTGGATATCCTGAAGGGCAGGACACACTACTTTAGTAGAAGAAAAAACATATAACACTTCTACCATGCATTACTCAAATGAAGTATATGCGTAACACTTCAGACAACGCTGTCATTCAAAGTGTTTTTCTCCATTTCCAAACATATGCCAGTGTTCTGTATAAGAGGAATACTTCTGACTTTCCAAAGAAAATTACTACAATGATACAGCAATGCTGAATTTTCACTTCTGTTAGTAGTCCTCAAAGCACCTTATTAACATCTTGTTAATCACATTCTAGAAAATTTGAATTAAACTGATTTTAACAGGGTATTAAACAAAATTGCACAAACCACAAGTACTTTGTTATTCTCCCCACACACTCCCTGCAAAGCCTGAACATGTTTTATATTATGTAAAACATCATCAATTAAAAAACAACCACACATTACAGAAACAGAATCTCTCTCAACTCCCCAATCTCATTGCTTAAAACTTAGATTTAACTATTACTCAGTGATAATAATGGTCAATAAATCACTTAGAAGATTAAATAAGTTGACAAATTCTATAAACTGAACTTATTACTTCTGAAATTTATCGTTCTTTTCACTGATGTAATGTGTTTTAAAATTCAAAAGAATTTTATTTCCAGAAAGTAAGAATAATTCAAGCTTCCATCTGTACCAAAAGTTTAGAGCGCTGATGTGATCACTGAGGAAAAGGGAAGTATTATCCATTAAAATATAGTACAGATTCTCAGAAATGGATATATAAATCTGGTGAAGTAATGATACAGTAAAGAAGCCTACATGTCAGCCTAAAAACTCGGCAACTGGCCAGCTACATCAGTGTCTTGTTAAAACTAGATTGCTCTCGCTGGTCTACTGCACAAAATCAGATTTAAGTATTAATATCCATATGGTATATGGGTGACAGCAGGCTAAGTGAGATAGGTACAAATAATCTCCAAGGGTTTAGAGCACTGGAATGTGGTTTCACTAGCTTCATCGTTAACCTCTATATGTCATAAAAATACAAAGGATCTGATTACAACATTGCTGCATAGTAAGTGAGGTCATAAAGCAAGAATATACTCTGTGACTCTTTCTGCTAGGGATACCAGTGTGGGTGTAATTTCAGAGGCTGTTCACTAGGTCTTGAAGTGGTTCATTTGCCTTCTTTCCTGGTTCAGCACCCTACCCTCATTCAGCAGGGAGTTTAAGAACACCCTGCAAACAGCAATGGTGAAACCTCCCAATAGCGTCCTCTCTGCTCTGCAAAGCTGAAGCTCAGCACAGCAGAGAATCTAGCCCAGTATTAAGTCTTTTGAGAGATAAGAGCCACTGTCAAAACACTAGCTTTCCCCCCCCACATGATCACATTTAAAATACTGACTTTCAATAAATAGCAGAGTTAATTCTCAAGACAGTAATCAAATCAATCAATTTATTTTGTTTTAATTGGATGAAGGTAACAACCCTAAATGGACAAGTTTTCCTATTCAGTAGAAAGAGTGGTTTGTCACAAGTATTTTTTTTAAATCACTTTTGCAGCTTCCCAGAACATGGAAAGTTTATGTAAATTAGTTCCTTCATTAGTCCTAATATTTGAACTTTTCAGACCTACTTCATCTGCCACCGTGAGACAAGTGGTACAATTTCAGGACGATTCCTTTTCATAGTGATGCAAAACTTTATTTTTCCTGCTCCCAGTCTGCTAGAATTCCTTAACTTTTGAATGCTGTGGACTTTTCTACTTCTGTAAAAAAAAAAAAATTTATGCTACAGAACCACTCCCCTAGGTACCATTAATAAAACCCATGATTTTTAAACATACTGTCCTTGCCAGCTGACACACAGTTAAAACTTCTCTCCAACTGAGATGTTTAAAACACTGTTTCTCAAACTGGGCATTACAACCCCATAACATTCAAAACTCTTAGATGGCAACAGTCAGTAGCACTTCAATCCTCCACGTGCTTCCAACTGAACAGTAATTTACTTACCCCAGAGAGGAGCGAAAGAGCTTGCTAAAAGCAGGGATAACTAGATACTTTTAGTAAAAGCAAACCAGCTTGGGGATGGTAGCCAGCAGAGTGATTATAAAGACTTCCAGTGACTGGTAGCATCTGGTTTATATTCCCCTGTCCCACAGAAACTGATCACCTGCCTACTCCCAAAACTACATATGGCACAGGAGCCAGAAGAGTCACTACTTAAAGCAAGCAGTTTAGAGAACAGTTACAGGAGTTCTTAAACTACGGGGTTCAGTAACTCAGCTGGCCAGTGCAGCAGGAATCACCCCAAGCCTTCACAACAAACACCTCACTACTATAAATCCTTCCCAAATTGTCAGTCCCCACTGCCCATCAGCACACTGAGGCACCATCACTTGAGTGACATTCTCCAGTTCTTCCAGAGTTGGATATCATATTTTGAAGTCAACATAAAGCTCATGGACACTGCCAGGTTTACAGCACTAAATCTGAAAGAGGGCAGTGTTGTTTAACGAGAGAGTGGTGCTATCTGTCAACGTTAATTACAGCTCTTCCTGCTGGGGTTTTTACAAGAAAGCAGGCCAGCAGGAAGTGTCATTATAGTACAGCCTGTGGCTCTGTGCATGTGTTCCTAAGTTGACAGTTAAGAGACGTCCTTTAGCATTCTTCACTATCTTTTTCCATTGAAAAACAAACTGCTCAGAAGGCATAAAAGGATGAGACATGCTATTGTATGTATCTGCGAGAACAGAAAGATAAGGTCTGGAGAAAGCAACTTCCTATTGAAGTAACGAAAACAGTTCGGGGTGTATTTGTCATGTCCAATACTCCTTTTGACTTAACTAATAAAAAAAAAAAACTTTCCTAGCCTTTCCTCACAGCCTTCATTTCAATTTGTTTTTTTCAAAAAGACTGATGAGCAGACTTATCAGGCAATAAGGCTTTGGGGGACAAAGAAAGGAACCAAGGAAAACCATACTTCTGAGTAAATCTTGCAAACAAAAAAGTGAGTATCTACAACCAAATCTTACTACTTTCTAGATTTAAAGTTCCTACATGAGCCCAATTAATAAAAATATTTTGCTTTTAATTCTATCACTGAACTGTGTACACAGCTTTTGCAGAATAAATACCTTCAACGCAGGATTATGACTATGAAACTACAGAAAAAAAAATGGCTTTGCATTTAAGAAATAATCTGAAACTGAGCTTTCTGCCACTTGTAGTCCTCAGAGCCCTGCATTTTCCATGAACAAAAAAAAAAAAATTAGGCTTAAAAAACCCACCATACAGTTTGAAAGCAACCCTGAAGCTACAATCAAAACACCTTCATTATCCAACAGTGCTAAGCAACTGACTGAATATCACCATATATGGTAATTTTCCCAAAGATTGCAGATCTCAAAGTCTTTTGTAAAACTCAAGGTATTATAGAAATGGTATCAGTGCAGTTTTATGTAGTAATTCTTGGTGAACACTAGAAGACACCAAGTGCTTGATCTTATTTTTTCCCAGAATTGTGCAGACAAAATTATAGTCTAACATCTTCCACAGAACCAGTTTTCAACTGCTTGGGTTTTTTGGTTTTGTCTTAAAATTTATATAGACACTTTTGTTGTCATCATCGTTGTTTTAATTTTCCACAAGGAGAAGACTAGTGATTGATTTTCAAGACCAGTAAGTATCTACATCTCCTCTCATTGTTATTGTGATACCCCTTAAGTCAGGCATTGCCTAAAGAAGTTGTCAAAAGAAATAATTTAGAAAATAATAAGAAAACCACTTAAATGTAGGCATTGCTGAATCCAGCTTTGGAAGCCTGACAAATTCAATTAAAAATACCACCAGAAATTAAAGTATTAGTTTAAATCAATTTCAAAATCAAGACTACAGCCATGAAGCAGTAACATTTAAAGTATGCTATAAACAATGTTTATGCAATATTCACTGATGATTCAAACCCCAAACAAAATTGAAACATCACATTCCATTCCAATGTGAAAAATATGTATCAAGTAGAATAAAGAACTGGCAGGAAGAGTTCTTACCTTCATAAATAGCTTTGAAGCCTTGAGCACTGACAGCAAAATCTGTGGTGAAACAGAGGGTCAGGATAGATCCTGTGCTCACAATAGATGATGGGAGCTGAAATCCAGATAATCTGTGCAATAAAAAGGCACAATTAATTAATAACCTTTAAAATGGAGCACATCAGTATGTGTGACGAGCACCATGATGTGTTGGCAGTTTGGATGTAGAAGTACACTTTTACCCTGATGCAATCTCTAAACATTGACTGAAAAATTTCAAATATGCTCTTGAGCTTTTTGACCCTCCTATTTTAACCCATCTGTGCACTCTCTAAAAGTGAACACTGAAAGAAAGACCTCTTTGTATCTGATGAAGACAAAGGTTTGTTTTTTTTTTTTTTGTTTTTTTGTTTTTTTACGGGATTCATTTCAAGATGAAGACAGGCAAATTTAGGACACCTAGAAGCAGATACTCAGGCCTGGACTCGCACAGAGATACCTCGTATTTGAGATAGTGTGGACTATCCTGCCTGTCCTCTAGCTGCTGATTCAGAAAAAACACCAATCTCATATGTTCAACGCCATATACATTAGCTGATCAGAAAATAAAAAAAAACCCTTCCACTTTACAGCTTCAGAAAAATTACCTCACATTTCCCCTCTTATTAGCAGTCTTACCTTTACATTAAAAAAATAATAATTTTGGATAGGCTATAACTACATTGCAATACTGATTTTAAGATAATTTCCCCAAATAAACGTTTTGATTCATTTTGAGGATAAAACTAATGGAAAAAATGTTTATACCCTTTACTGAAACATCACTAAAGACAATTCATTAGACCTCACTGATACCAGCGAGATGGTGGTTTCTCAATCATTAGAGTAATTTTGCATCAGCAAGACATAAGATACCATTACTGTCCCACAAACCCAAAACCATGCTGTCAGCATACATCACTAGCCCATTTCTGTATTTTGCAGAAGGGTTATGTGATCCACTAGACAACGCACAGGAAAGACACCTTTTGTTCAAATTTCACCCTAAGAGCTTTTTCAATTCAGATGTAGGAACAGCTCAAAACAAAAAACCAACAAAGCAAAAAAAACACACAAAAAAGCCCCACATACCAAAAATGCTTTGATATATTTTTAATCTGAATGGTTAAGACAATCCATGCATTTAAAAAAGCCTTGCCTTTGAAATTCATTGTACAATGATGCTATAGTTCATTAATTGGCATCTGAAATTGCAGAAGATAACTGTAAACAATGAACTAGCATAGCAGTATCACTGAACTAGAAGTTCTTTGCAAAATTAAACTTATTTAAGAACACTCTCATAAATAAAAACGTAAGAGAAGTTCCACGTTTGAATTACAACAGTCAGGTGGTTCCCCACCTCTTTCCAATTTTGAGCTCTGGAAAACAAATAGACTCTTATGAGTCAAGACATCAAAGCATGGAGAGCTTTAAATACAGATGAAGGCATATAGTCAAGCTATTTAAGTCAGCAAAAAGCTTTCTGCAATGTCTTCATCCCTTTTTCTTAAAAAAAAAAAAACCTGTCTCCCATGTGCTAATTAGCTGTTTGCACTAATATTTTCACCTTCTGTGTACTGTCAGCTTATTACTCTTATTCCTTTCCACCTCATTTACTCCAATTCCAGAAATAGCCTGGTTGATTTTTTCCTCAAACTGCAGAATTACCATGAGGCTTATCACGTCTTATGTTCAGACTTTTGTATGTTCTCTCACCTTCACTATATGTTACTCTATTTAATAAATTAGAGTGTTATCACTACTGCACTACATCTGGAGTGTACCGCATGACAGGTTCATTATTAATTTAGTATATGTATTTTCTGATCTTACATCTCTCATCCTTCTTTGAGGAGGGATTCAAAAAGCTCTGGTTTTAAGGAATGTTTTAGTTTTTTAATAACACTACACTATTTCCTGGATCTAACATTTTTTACTGAAATATAGGAAACTAGCATGCAATGTATGGGAAGGAGGGAAAAATCAGGTTCGGACACATAGAAAGATAGAAGCAGCTAGCCTCAACATTTGACACGACATAGGAGACCTGAAACAAAACAAATAAAAACCAACCACAACAGCTTTAGCCTCCTCATTCCTGATCAGTGTTTCCTCCACTAGACATGGATTTGGTTCATATAAGTGAACTTACATGAGCAGTGGCTGGACATCCTGAGCTTGTTATGATTTATAGACCTACCTGCTTTGATTCTATTATGCTAATAAGTATAACTCCTACAATATGGACTTTTATCTGTTCCATAAATACAATTGTTTCTACAGTATCCCCTTTGAAATACTAGGAAATCATTCTTCAGGCTGACATTGTAGTTCACATTAAAGGAAGACATTTTATAGCTTAAATCAGTTCACTTAAAGGTTTACAGACACAGGAAAAGGCAAGCATATGTTAAACTTAAGGAATTAATATGCCATCTTGAAATCTATTTCTTCAAGTTCTTTATATTACAGTAATCCTAAAAAAGATTATGGAAAAGTCTCAAATAGAAGATTTATTTCAGTGAGATCAAATGCCATGAAACTGAGTGCAAACAAAAACTAGGCAGCAGATGAAAATCTAGTGTTATTCTTCAGACATTTCCAGAATTAAAACACTGATAACCTAAACAGTAATTCCCCGCCCCCCCCCCAATATTTTCACTAGGTAGTTATAGCTCATAAATTATATATAGTGTGTTTTGCACATTTATTTTATCACGCAGAAAAATCACACCCCTTCACACATTGCTTTACTTTGGAATGTATCTAGGCAATTAACATGTAGGCCTTTACTGCAACCAGAAAGTGAACTGTTTAGCCAGACAAGTGTGCATGCGCTAAGAAAGCAGGATAATTTCAAGTCCCTCTGCTAATAAAACTGTCATTTGATAAACTTGCACTACTTCATACTGAGCATATGACAATACTTTAAGCTTAAAATATTACTACTTCCTTAACTTTCAGCAGCATTAATCTGCACAAAATGCACACACTAAAATACTTTTCGACTACAGACGGAATATATTTGGCCTGTCTATAGAGCAGAAACAGAACCTCTAACAGAGCACAGAGTGGTACACCAGTATTGAGTTCAGTCTCTGTTGGGGAGGGTACACCATATATTTAATTCTCCATTGTCATCTCATAGATCTTGATGTTCAGCCATTCCTAGGGATAAGGTCTATAAATATATAGGTTGTGGTTTGTTGTGGTTTTGGGTTTTTTTTGTTTGGTTGTTTTTTGTTTTGTTAGGGTTTTTTGTGTTGGTGGGTGGGGTTTTTTTGGATTTTGTTCCCCCCCCCGCCCAGTAGCACAGCAATAGGTCCATCCGGCTCAGCTCAGAACGCCTACACGCTCTACTTGTGATGGCACATTTTGTGACTCTCTGGTACTAAACAGTGAGGCAAGTCCTCTGGAATGGGGATGGTAATATGGTTAGGGGCTCATAGCAAACAATGCACAAGAAGAGACTGAAGGAATGGATTTGTTGAGCCCTTAAAAAGATGACAACCACCCTACTGGTGCCTTCAGCCACCTACTGGAGCAGTGCAGAAAAAGCCAGGTTCTTTCTGGAATTGCAGAAAGGACAGGCCGCAACAGGCAAGGTACAAAATGAGAAATTCCAGTTTATGTTAGAAAAAAACAACATTATGCTAGTGGTGACACATTGGAACTGCTGTCTCCATCCTTGAAGACACTGGAAGCTTGACAGTGCCCTGAACAGCATGATTGTCTTCATATTTGGCTCCAGTATCAGCAGAAGACTAAATAACTATAGCCTCTCCCAGCTCAAGATATTCAACGGATCTATAACCCCTCAGGAAGACATGGGCACAGTCCCTATCACAAGCAGCTGCTGTAAAGAGAAGTAAGAACACTTAGCAGGTTCTGAGGAAGTACAATCAGATCAGCCTAGGAAAGTTTAGGTTCTTTGTATAAGTTCATTAGAGACTGAACTTTTGCTGAGTGTAGTTATGAAATTTTGGCACATCCCAGCTAGCTGTTCACATAGAAATTGACAGGTCTTCAAGCAAGGCTAAAGCTGAAGTGATCTTTGCAGGTGTTTCGTAGACATTCTTAACACAAAAACAGCTTCACTCATCTCCCCTCCAATGAGAACTATCACTCTCTTCTTCCTACGGTCACTAGATTTTTTTAAAATAAATATTTTGCACTGCCCTCATGGTTGAGATGAAGCAAATGATGCTCCAGAACAGCTCTATCAGAAACAGGTGTCCAGCATGAACAGTCTCATACAACCTGACTATTTTAACAAGAGCATGTACTGATTTCATAATTGCTAAAAGCCGATCAGCTGTTGCAAAAGAAAAACAGAAGCATTTTCACCATTTTATTTGCTAGCTTATTTATTCCTACAGCTGCCCATAGTACAAAGGGATATGTTCAGGTTACCAGATGTGACAGAATTTTGTGAAGTTTTAAATTTCTCTTAAAAGAAATTTTGTTAAGAGCCAAAAAAAACCCAAAACAACCACCTTTGGGTGGCTGGGGGGACCCTGCACTCATAAGGACTGATTATTTTTTCAAATCAGGCCAGTGAATAAAGACACATTATAATAATTAGAAGGAGAATCAGATCTGTTAAACATTTTTAGAGTCATGCCCGACATATATATAAAAATATATAATGTGTGTGTATATATGTGTATATGAGCCCTGCTCAGAGCATGTTCAGATAGTGAGAAACAACAACAATTTAAATCAAAACCCTTCCCACGTTCCTCTTCTTCCCAGGCTCAACTTCATTCCCAACTCTACCTCTCCCCTCAGGCAGTACAGGGGGATGAAGTCAGTCCATAACAGCTCCTCTCCACCACTCTTTCCTCCTCACACTTTTACCCTGCTCCAGCACAGACTCTCCATGGGCTGGGGTTCCTGCAGGAAACATCCACCTTCCCCACTGTGGTCGCTTCTACGGGCTGCTGGGGAATCTCTGCTTCAGTGCCTGGAGCACCCCCTCCCTGCTTCTTCTCTCACCTTGGTACTCACAGAGCTGTTTCTCTCACTTTTCGTTCCCTCCTCTCTCAGTGGTGTTTTCTCCCCTTTCTTCCATATGCTTCCCTGAGGCCCTGCCATCTTGGCTGTGGGACTCAGTCACACCCAGCCCAGGGGAAATCAGCTGGAGCCAGCTGGGACCAGCACCACAGAGTCCACCCTGCAGCCCCCACTGCCAGCGCCTGGGCACCTGCAGCCAGTACAGCCTTGATGCTATGCACAGAGAATTCTACACAAGCATCACCTGCTCAAGTACACCTCAATTTTAGGTATTAAAAAGTCAAATCTTTAAGTTATTTCAGCAATAACTTACTTGAGTCTGTTAACACTACCTGAACATATTTGGCCAGAAAAGAAGCTACTGCAGTAATTTACAAGAATATGTTAACTCCAGTTATCCCACATTAAGTAGCAGCAACACTACAAGAACAAATGTGATTACAGGATACACATCGATAACGTGACCTTTTACGAAGCCATACAAGCTCTGAAGTTCCCTTCAAAAAATAAAGGGGAGATTGAGAGGTGCTATTTTTAAGCATTCTTCCAGGTACAAAAAACCAAAACAAAACCTAAAAAAAACCCCCACACCCATCTTTCTGGTTTTTGAATCTGAAATACCAAATAGATACATCACTGGCCAAAAGCAACAGTTATAAGATGCTACATTTCCACACACCTGGCACTAGCTGACTGAAATTACCTCAAAGAACACCACAGTTAAGAACAACACAGTCTTAGTTGTGTATGAGCATGTACAGTACTACAGTCATGTAACTAAAGTCCTCTCCATGCATGGAATCTTTGCATTGAGTTCCAAGTTGGAAGTTGATAGCAAGCAGACAAAGACAGCTGGTAAAAAAAATTAATCATACACATATTTTCCTAAACACCAATTATTTAAAAATAAAACCTCTCTCAATCTTTTTTAAAAGCTTAGTAGAAGAGCTGTAAGGGTTTAGTTCAAAGTTTCTCTCACAGATAAATTTTAGCTCAAACCAGAGACTGATCATTCAGAACAGTCCAATAAGTATTTATTCATATAACTGAAAGAGACGCATGTAAAGGCAGCCTCAGGACACAGATATTTCCATAGGATTAATTTCTAGCCTATGATTGATCAGGTATTTTTGCCCCGCTCTCATGAGATTTATTTCAGACACAGAATTGCATCTCACATAATAAAGAGATGCTTCTTAATGTTAATAAGTAGTAAGTCTTATAGTGAAATTTCACACACAAAAATAAGTATACTATTATGTTATATCACTATTCTTATGTAAGTTTTTAGTCATGCAAACAGTAGCCACCACCAAGGTACAATCACAAAAAAACAAATGTAAAGTGACTCCTGCAGTATTATTTCACAAATTATGGAGAGTTTTCATCTCCCTCGTCCACTGCCATAAGCTGTTGTTCTGGAACAAAGCTGACTCTCGCAAATGACAGAGACAATTAAAAAAAGCTTAACAAAAAAACAAAACAAACAAACAACAAAAAAAAAAAAAAGAAAGCTGCTCACATCCACTGCTATGGGTCATGCTCTCGAAGGCATATCTGCTTCATTATACAGCCTGCAGGAGTTAGAAGACCACACTGTTAAAACTTATATAGGGATTTCTCCTGTTTTGTTCATCACTGTAAGATACCATCCCCAGGAGCCATCTCCTGTCTGTACTTGCTATCAGTAATGAGAAAAACTCCCCACAGGTTAAGACACCTAACGGTACATAAAGCCGGGAGATCAGCATATCCATGCCAGCAAACTAGGCTGTTACCTGACGTGTGAAAACACAGAAGCCTTATCTTAATAATTTACACCCATTCTATTACCAAGAGGAATTGAAGACTTAAAACCTAACTCAGATACCATCTCATACATAAAGGAATGAGGAGCTACTACAAGACTAGTACAAGATCTGTAATTTATAACTGTTTTTCTATCACAGGAAGTAGGCTGAACAATTATATTTAATCACACTACTCCCAGCCTCAACTTTTTCCTTCAAGTCACAGAAGAAGGGAAAACATATAGAACAAACTGTTCAAGGTTAAATTTTTCATTCAGAGGCTCTAATTTAGTGGGTTTTCTCAAGCTTAAGGTAAAAGACTGTTCTCTTAAAAAACTGCACCAGAAACACTGCAGCAGGCAGAGCCCCAGCTCAGCAAACACACCCAGTCCTCCACACAGGAATTGCCCTTTGCTTCCCTACCTCTCTAGAATAAACACACAGCAACACCTTCTCACATTGATTAGTGTCATTCAGCTTTCTTTCCTAAAGAAAAAAAAAATAAAACATAAATTAAAACCCCTTAGCTCTCACATTTCTTACTCCAGCAGAATAAGGTCTTCCTTAGTGCTGCTTTCTCCAGGTCAGACTCCTCCATCTTCCGGTTCTCTAAGGTTATAAACCCACAACTCCGCCCCAGCACTGCTCTTCCTATCACCCACTTCACACTCTCCCTAGGAAACTATTTTCAAAGCCCTCCCACCAGAGAGCCACAAAACTCCTTCCACCAGCTGTCTCCCCTCCACCCCAGGAAATTCCTGAGAATCCCTCAGCTGCTCACTCATGCCTGATTTGGTTAATTAACATCAGATGCTCCTCCATCCTGCTAACTAGAGGCAGTTAAGGTGAGGACACACACCTCATCAGAGGGGCACTAATACTAGCAGTACACAAAAGGCTCCTCTTTTAGCTGCATGCTCTTTCTTCTGCAATTTAAGATTTATAATCTCAATAATCAGTGCTGAATAGGAAAGATATAGGATTTTAATTCCAGCCTTTCACACCACTAAGTACATATACATTTTTTCTATGGTGTGGTCATGCGAAAACTCCCTGATGTTCCCTGTGACCTTAGCTTAAAACCAGGAATTAATTGCAAGAATTATAAAATTAGTATTTTGCTAGTAAGGGAAGGATAGAAGCAATCCAAGCCGAAAGTTCCCTCAGTGAAGTCCAGAAAGCCCCTCACAAACAAAACTCACCATGTTCATTCACTAAGTAGAAAAAAGCTGCAAGCTTAATGATTTTGACATATTTAGCCTTTAGAAAAAGCAGTTGGTTTCTTTAGCTCCCACCAAACAGCCATGGTAGCAAGGCTCATATCTGCTGCAGGAAACCTTGATGCTGTGAAGGGATAGCCTGTGACCGCAGTTTACTGGGCGTCAGGTAAACATGAGATGGGTTGGCTGATACCAGACCAACATGCAGCTATGGAGGGGACCAAAGCGGAGGCAGGTCCCAGGAAAAGTGGTGGGGCTGAGGGTAGCCCAAGGGGCTGCAGCTGCTGGCAAAGGCCTGGCAGGTCTGGGCAGCTACCGGGCCCTGGCATCTCCATCATGGTGGGATCGCAAGGCAGATCTGAGAGAGGACAACTCCCAGAGCGCTCACTGCCCGTGGTGGATGGGGCTGGTGCGGTTTGTCACTTGTTTATCTTGTGCTGAGAAGAGAAGGGCTTTTGTAACAGGAAATCACAGTACTTCCCCACAGTCGAGGCTCCAACGTAGCAAAAGCTACAGAAGAAAAAGGCCACTTTACATCTGAAATGCGTGGCAGTCACTAAGACTTGGTGGCTGCCAACTAAATGAACTGGTAGTCTACAGCATACCTCTACATCATTATACCATGTATTTTCTTCATTATTTCTACCCATTGTACACAAAATGGAGCCACAGAAATGGCTTCATATGCCTCTGTAACAAAGGACATTGAAAGAAAACATGAGCTAATATTTGACAGAACTGAACAAAAACAAAGTAGTTCTGTAAAAAATGCCAAAAATAAAGTAGTGCCATAAACCATTTTTGCCAGGGGGTAAAAACAGTGTTTTACCTTTAAGAGAAAGAAGTTATTCCAGCTAATGATTTTTTTTGTGCTTGTGAAGAAACAACTGTAACTTTAAATAAGATAATGTATTCTGGGTTAAGAGTTATGTGAGCAGGCTGCTTTTCTGCCTTCTAACCGTACACAGATATTCAGACCAAAGGCACCTCTCAGGTGTACTGGTACTAACCCAGATGGACCCACCAGAATTAAAACTACACAAATGTAAATCAAAATGTGATCTGATTCAATTAATTAATAATCATATCCCAAAGAACTTCTAGTTTTAGAACATTACATAAACAGGATGCACAGGCCGAATTATTTCTTCAGACCTGTTACCTATATCCCTATTATCTGTTAGCTTACTAATAACAGTATGATGAGTTTAATAATAAAAAATACAGCAGTAAGATCATTGTTAGTAATAGATTACAGGTGAGATTTAACATTTTCAGTTAAAAAAAAACCAAACAGGAATTGAGTCATCAAAAACTAAGATCTCTCAGGGATTTTGCCACCTGTGCCTTGTCAAACAGTTCAAGATATAATCTCAGAAAACATTTGCATTAGTTTAAGCTTTATTATGTGAATTTTGTCTGTTAACTCTCACATATGGATGTCATATCACAGTCAATCATCTCTTCAGTGGGTACATCGCATTAATCCACAACAGCATATATACTGATCTGTTATTTTATTTAACTTTGGTTGTGAAGCTAGCTTGCATTTCCTATATCATAAGGCTTTAGAGAGAGACCTACAAGAGGCTGGGAACCACATTAAAGCAATGAACAGTTCATTAAACTTCAGAATAAACAAGGTTTAATTTTATTTGAAACTTTGTTTTGCAAAACCATTATAAACCATCCATAATGGTGTAGATGATATTCACGCTCCCACTTGTGAGTTGTTTGGAAATGAAAAATGTACAGAACTCTTCATCTGAGAAAAAAAGAAAACAAAAACACTCCAAACCTCAAAACCCTATCAATAGGAACACAAATGGTATTTTATGCCTCTACTAAATGGAATTTAGAGAGGAAAAAGTCTGTGAAGAGGACTCTTTTTCTCTTCACAGGCCAGCCGCTAATAACTGAAAAATCACCCACATTTCCACCTCCCTAGGTTTTACAGGCTCAACTTTTATTACAGTATCAGAGCACCTCCACAAAAACCAGTGAAACGAAGCCAGTGTAAATTGAAATGGAATGATAACAAGTGGCTTAGAAACCCTGCAACACACAAAAATTGCCTGAGTGGAGAAATAAATCAATTTCTGAAGCTTTCTTTTAGCGTTTTTACAAATTGGATTACAGTAGTATTGCCAGCTGAAAAAAACCCTATTCCAGCCTTTTTTGGTGGCAGCACTATAAGCAAAAGCCTCGAGGCAAAAGAAAATATGCTAGCAAATATTTGAATAGATCAGATTTTTTGTAGAAATAGCATGTTTGTCCTTTGCAGCAATAGGGAGGTATCTAAAATATATGATACTGTCCAAACATGAGTGTATTTAACAAATAGTTTATATAGTACTCCATGTTCCTTCTGTAAGGAAGACTAAAGATGTGTGCCTAGAACTGTATTCTGGGAATGTGTAAAGCTTCAAATGTGGGCTATGGTACACAGTAAAATTTTGAATACTTATATGGCTTTGTGGATTTGCATTATCTGTTTTGCACAGACTAGGCTGTCCGTCTTCTTTTATTGCTCAATTCAAAATACATACTAACATAGTAATGACTGAAGTAATACCCATAGTCATCTGGGATCTGACAGTTCTTCATATTTTTTTATTGAGAGATACGCCCTTTTGGATTAATGAAATAAAATAGGTCAGCTAATTAAAGATCTACATTCTTCTAAAGAGTAAAATATTCTATTTTAGTATTTTCTAGTCATTATTTTTCAAATTCTCTTGACAAAATGGCATTTTTTCACATGTTGCTGATCATAATTTTTTTAAAAAAGAGAAAGAAAAGTGATATAAAGTGAAAAACAACCTAAGGTTATAAAAAACCTCAACGTTTTTATACATCTCTCATTTCATAAACCAAACTTTAAAGCTGACTTTTATATGGTTTTGCAAGACTTGAGCTTAATTTTGCTTATCTAAATATATATGCTCTCTGTAGATTAATCACATATAAAATATCACTACTTAGATGCCGTAATTTTTCCATGTCTTAGTTTCCCATTTGCAAAATAAGGATAACATTACAAACTAAAAAAGATTCTTTTGAATTCAAGTACATTCCAAATTGTAGAGAGAGACAGAGTTAGGGGAATAGGATGGGTATATTTAAGTTCTTCAAATCATAAGAAACTTAAAATACTGTGGTATTGTCTCATTTTAAGCAGTTCATTTTGGCAAAGGAAACATAAGGGATTTCCACATTGCTTGTAATTTGACTGATAGTGTTAGAGCTGTAAGACAAAAATATTCTGTAAAGAAGAACCACCAATGAAATAGTTTCAAAACCAAAAGCTTTTGGAGCAATCAAATGAGACTTTTCCTTCATCTTCCGTATCTTTCCAAACTATATACATTTTCAGCTTCAGGAATCTTCTTAGAGTCTTATTACAGGTTATACATATTATAAATATGCCTCTAGGATTCTTTTCACTTGATAAAATAATGTGTCCTGTTTCAGAACTGAAGAAAGGACTTTCCTTCGCTGTCATCTCATTATGACTTTGCTTTTTTATTCTCAAGTTAATTGTTCTGACAGCTTTATTTTAAAGGAGTCAGGCTTTGACAGTTTTAGAATATGTACACAAAGCTCATGTTATTAACTTTCTCCTCCTATGTTTTACTCCCAAGAGCTATAACATTCTTTTTTTTTTCCTGTGAGAACCTTTGAAGTCTATTATTTCTACACATCATACCCAAAGTTTATACTACAGTACATATCACTTAGTGCTTGAACACTTCCTGTCAAAATAGCTGCCTGGCTTGTTTGTCCTTTATAAGAAAGAAATCTAGAGGGTATTTCAGTGGATCATAAAGTTCATTTTATCTAAATTTAACTTTAAAAAAATGTCTTTTGCAAATAACTATTTTTGATAGTTTCAAATGGCACTTACAAAAAGTGTCTGCTGCTACTAATATAAAATAACGGCCAATTCCAGAAATGTTTGAAAATTATGTGTTTTGGGCTAACTCTACACTGTATTGTATTAAGTATCTTATTTTCATATTTTCCTTTATTGTATCACTTGCTATCTCCCTCGTACATGTCTGCAATATTCAAAACCTTCTGGTAAGTTGTCTGTGTAGTTCAGGGCTTCAATTTAAGTATTATTCCTATGTAGAGCAGGAGTAGGCTGTAAAAGGAAAGAGGAAGGCACAGCACACACAAGAATATCTGATATAGGCAATCAGAACACAGAGGACGGATTTTCACCAGTGGACCCATTTGCAATGCAGATGGGGGACTGAAGGAGAAAACAGTGGTGCAATTTTTTTTTCATCCTGTGATAAGGACCATATACCGTGGCAAATATCCATAATCCTTAAGAAGGTTGCACACTTAGTATGTACATATGAAAACTGGCACTGGTTGTTGGTGTAAGTAGTTAGCCCTTAATTTTTGTATCTTTGCTGATATTGTTACCGTTGCTAACAATATTTAACTACCACATTCTTCATATCTTTATTTTCCCAAATTAGCATTCACTAGCCATTGTATTTCTTTCATATAGCAACTAATGATTCTCAGAGTACATTGACTTTTACAACCAGAATTATTTTCTTAATTTTTAGAGCAGAAATCACTATGTTGACATCATAGAATCATAGAATCATAGAATCATAGAATGGTTTGGGTTGGAAGAGACCTTAAAGATCATAAAGTTCCAACCCCCCTGCCATGGGCAGGGACACCCTCCACTACCCCAGGTTGCTCAAAGCCTCATCCAGCCTGGCCTTGAACCCCTCCAGGGATGGGGCATCCACAACCTCCCTGGGCAACCTGTTCCAGTGTCTCACCACCCATGTCAGCCTATCATTATTTTTCAGAATGTCCTTGCCTCATATATATCCTGTTGCAGTCTATGGTGTAGTTTACTATACTGAATCCTCATTGTGATCAGCCTCAAGTTGCCAGTATGCATACAGATTTTAATGATTACCCTCACATTGCTCCCTTTATGGTGCCACCTCATCAGTGTGCCCTCTGATTAGTAGATCTTCAACAAATTCAGAAGTAATGATTCAGAACAATCTCTTGTTAAATTTCATAGTGAACAAATTCTGGTAGCTTCAGCGTGGAATATCACATCCAAAACGTAAGTTTAGAAATATGTCTTAATTGAGAGATATTTCATCTTTCTTTCTGAGCAATTTCTGTGCTTATATTTTAAGTCACCTTGGTAGAAGTTGGCCCTAGGATGAATAATTTGATGCTTGAGCTCCTCTTATCAGCAAATTCTATCTTGTTCTCTTGTCCTTTAATCCTTACATGTGTAATATTTCAGAGTTTATGATCATCATTGAGATTATCTATCGTAATATCATTTTTAGTTTGGAACAAATTGTTTCTTATGGATGACTTGCCCTAGCAACTGTGTTTAGGTGAGTTGTATTTTGCTAGTTTAAAATGGTCTCATTCCAAGTGCTTCTTCCAAAGAAAGGATGTATGCAAAGTCTTTTTTGCTCACACTTTTTATTTCAGGAAATTTTCTCTTAAAATTGTATTGTAATATATATACATTAGCCCCAAGCAATAGGTGTGATTAATTACTTGAAGAGAGGTGAACATTAGGCAAATTCTGCCATTAAATGTGTAAGATCTCTGCAGGAAAGTGGTGATGCTCTGTGTTATCTGTTGTGCCATTGCATCTCGCTTCCCCCTGCAGATGGTCTTGTGAGAACTGCCTGAAGCTGCCCTTAGTTACCCACATATGTCCAGATGTTGCAGAATCTTGAATATCTGAACACAGATAACAATTTTAGTTTTGTTTACCTTCAATTCAGTGTTTGATACCACCAGAACATTCAGGTGGTCTGAAGGGTTCTGACATCTATTTCTCTTATTCTCAATTTTTCTCATTAATTTGAATAGGAGTTTTAGTCAAACCCACTGGTTAGAATTTCTTCATATTTGGGTATATTTTTATTATCACTGGCTCATATTTATGTAGAACAGTTAGTAAAGCTCAGCTTTTCTCATGGAATTGTTGACTTGGTCAAATTGTTGTTATTTTAATGTGGAAGAAGATGGCTTTGGTGAAATAGCTTCCCAAGTCTCTGATGACTTCTGTGGCCCCAGAACGGTTTTAAGGCCAAACCACTGTCAAAGATTCCACATGGCTGTGGAACAGTCATGCCACAGGCTACAGTTGTACTTAGCTATTCCCCCTGACAAGCTGTTAATATGGGGATTACCTGCTCCTCCAAGTAATGGGCACTGGGGAAATGAGTAAGACAGGTATGAAATAGCTAAGAAGCAATAACTACTATGCAGATGGATGACAGAACAAATACGAAAAGCAAGAGAACCACTAAGACCAAAATAATAACAGGTTTCAGGGGAGCCATCTGTGCAAACGAGAAAGAAAAGCAGAAGGTGTGAGTGGCGACTGATTGCTCAAAAGAGATGAGGAAGAAAGAAGCCATGGGAAGAAATGTCATGTTTTATGGGAAAAGAAGGTACCCTTAACTATTTAGCCTTAGATAACATCAAGAGAATTTGGCTGACCTGACAAAGACTCCGACCAGTTCTCAGGGAAGAGGTTATAGGGGATGTTAGCAGAGACTACTGAATACTGAACAGAATGGAAATAATCCATTTTTGATGTAATTTTTCTTTTATTTCTATTTTATGTTCCAGATTCTATTAAGCTGCATGTAGCAAATGAGGGAATAAACCATTCTTGAGCATTCAGCTCCTACATTGAATCAATGTCTAAATCGGCCTATTCCCTCCAACAACTATGACAGAAGCCTAGACAACTTAATCTCCACAACTTAAGTTTGTCTTTTTGAAACACCCCTCACAAAAAATCTGCCTGGACTGAGAGATGAGATGGGGGTGAGAAAGGCAACCGACAAAACTGTGTAAGATTAATGGCAATTCTTTCTGCTAGTGAACTAGAATAAAAAGGCAAATACCAGCCAAGAAGATGGAACACAAACCAACTCTGAATGCTGCCTTTCTTGCCATCACTGCTAACAAAACCATCATGGTTTACAGAAGTAAGGTTTACTCAGAGGTCGATTATCAATGGAACTGTAGAATTCCTGTTTAAAATAGCTAAACAAAAATGAGCCCTGAAGTTCCAAATCCAAATTCATAAGGAAAGAGAATGCAAAAGAGGGAAGGAGAGATTCTATTTTCTTTAGATTTATGGTTCTTTATGCTTTTCGGTATACATTAAAAAAAAAACAAAAACAAAAAAACCCAAAAAACTGAAACCTTCTTTGGTTTGTTTTTTTTTGTTTTTTTTCCTACCAACCACTTTGTAATTCCCCTAACTCTATACTACAATGAAAAGATTTGATTTCCCTTCTCTCTCTGTTATTTTTCTCTTCAGTTAGCTATCACTTATTTTAATGCCAGGATGGGGAGGTGGGGGTAGGCTGGCATTTTACTACATTTCATTACTAGCAGACTCTAGTGCATGCAACCTGTCATTATTCACTCTCTTTTCCTTACAAACCTTTATTTGATCATAGTATGAAAGAGGTATATGGACTGAATAAACTAATGAAGTTGTTTCACCCTTATCTGCTACAGATCTGTAGCTGCAGTTTTACTGTTACCTGCTGGCCAAACCTACCTTTTATTGATTTGTTGATGGGACAGTGTTATTCAATACTGCAGAATGAGAGCACTTTCATCTTTTAATTTCCATGTTTGGTAGTCTTAAAAGCTTTTATGCTATCTGTGTCATTTGTTCTGGGATGTATCATTCAATGATGAAACTCCACCTATCAAGATAAGCTACTTTTCCTTCCATATCAGTATCTATTCTGTAAGTGGTTTTGGTTTTGTTACCGTATCAAAAACAAGAACAACTGGTGTGAGAATACAGGTTCTCATGGAGCTTTTATTGTATTTAGGATATCTAAGGCAATTTTAATGTGTTCTTTATAGTTACATTTTATTTTTGACTGTTCCATCTTGACTCTTTGATCAGAAAGTGAGACCATGATTCCTTCCTGGGTATGTGTACTTGGGAAATGTTTTTTTCTGTTCTATGAAAATGCTCATCTTTAAAAAAAAAAAAGGTCCTTTTTACTTCTTGACAATAACAAGAATTTTTGGGATGTCATCTTTTCCTCGTGTCTGAGGGTTTTCAGACTTCAAGGAATAATGAATAAAAATTGGACAGGTTTAGCTCTCCTACATCTCAGGAGGTAAGTCCTGAAAAATTGCCTATTCTAATAGGCAGGTGGTAGGAGCTGCAATACTAGTGTCTTTTTTTATTCCTTTTCTACATTTTACTGAATTAAGTAGAAGCTTACAAAATATTGATAAAATGGTATTTTTTCCATTGAAAAAGACCTCTTAGTGGAAGACTCTAGAGTAATTCTAACCATATCCTTGTCTATGAGGCAAATTCAGTTACAACTGAACAGAATAATACATATAGTTTTACAAATCACAGCATTTTAGCTTTACATCAACAGTGTGAGGATTGAGAGGTAAAGAATTTGAAGATCCACAGCAGATAATACACTGACAAAATTCAGAAGTCAGCAGATCTAAATTCCCTAATGATTTGATGACATGAAAAGGAAGTGTCAGAAAGGAGGGAAACTACTAGCAGTGTGTTCAAGTCCAGGTTTTGGACTAGTCTTATCAGAAATTTTTATTAACAAATGAACAAAATAGCAGCACCATGATAGTGAAATAAAATTAGACAAAAATGTTGACAAGAGGGAAGATTAGAACAGCTTGTAAAATCCACACATAATAATAATTAAAATGATGAGATAGCATTGAGGGCTAGATTAAACAAATAATAGTTTGTAAAGTAAGAGAGATATCTCTTCAGATAGGATGAATCCTTCTTCTTTCATTGATTCTGAAGGAAGCTGGACTGACCTCTTATCTAATTTTATACAGATAAATTTAGTTGACAGGAATAATACTTTCAGAGACTAACAAAAATGAATTTGCCCAAAAAATGCTTGGGGGCAGAAGGACATGACCTGTGTGAGGAAGAGGATGAGTAAACTGGAAAAAAAGGCGGCACAAAGATAACCTAAAGCAGTGTTTTGTGACCGGGGAGGAAGGGGTTAATATAAAACATGAAGATATCATCTTCTTTGAGGTGTCCAGTGAAAGGCTGAGACACAGCAGTCTGGAGTTGCAAGAAGGAAAATTCCCCACTGAATATAAGAAATAAATTATGATAAAATATTGGACTTTTCACTACCACATTACTATTCAAATGGAATTTGCTCTTAGGAAAACAATACGGTTTACTACACAACACTGCACAGTACTACCCAATACTACCCAATTCAAATTTTAAGCCATGGGTTGTATAGTTGCCGCTACTGCCATGAGCTGCCAGAAACAGCTTCTTCTGCTTGAATTGCAGTGATTCCCTCAGGCCATTCCCTCAATTCATCCTTCCTGAACACCTCTGATCATCCTAGTTTTTTTCTGAGAGGTACTAAACCCTCTATTTTAGGCTAATGATACTGGCATTGTGGAGTATTTGCATAGTAAACACATGTTTTGTGAGTAAACACTACTCTCACAACACCGGAAATTTAGCAGAAAAAATAGCAGCTGAAAATGCAATGCTGAATATCGTATCAGTCTGACAAGTTTGGTCAAACTATTAACCTAAGCCACTACAACAAGCCGAAAAAGAAATCTGTTTGACAGCTGCCTCATCAAAAGAGGAATACAGGAAAGCTCATATGCTCAGAGGAATAACTGGCTAATTAGATTATAAAAATACTAATACTGAAATAAAGTAGTAATAGTTATTTCCAGTAAAATCTTGTAGCTATTACTTATAAATATCATGCTTAATATCTGATATATTTCCGAACAACATATATACTATGAATATGTAGCAAAAATGCAATCAATTGACATCTCACTTGTGCCAAAGGTCTTCAATATGTACTGGTAGTATCCAGCACGTATCACCATAGCTGAAGAAAATCTAGCCCAAATGAAAATAAAGTACTAAATATGTGTAAAGCATTAGTATTGAAGTCCAGCTTGGCAAAAGCACAAGCAAGCCAAACCATGGATTACAAAATATGTTAAAAAAAAATTAAGATCACTGTTTCAGCATTGCCTCTCACCAAGAAGTAGATAACCCAAACTAGGCACTCAATTCACACTAGCTGTCACCACAGCCAATGATGCTGAGGAGAAAAAAAGAGGATAATTTTGTTACAGTCATATATTTTGCACAGATTCTTACCTTCCTGCTATATCCTTCTGTAGACAAGCATTAGTGTTAGTAAATACGGTATATGGAAATTAAATCCCACCAAGTAAAACTTCTCTGGTTTTATTTTTTCCTACTTTTTTACTATATCACTTCATTCTTTTTTTTTTTTTTCTCTATAGGCCTTAAATCTTTAATTTAAGATAAATTTCTTTTTTTTTTTTTTTTAACTGGCTTACCTTCAGTTACTACATGTTGAGTTTGAGGTATGGTTCCCAAAACTGGATACCATGCATCAACTAAGGTCTTTTCAGTGCTAAATAGAACGGAAGGTTTATTTTACATTGCTTATAGAAGTCTATTTTCCTGCTCATACATCCCAGAATGGAGTTTTGTCTTCTTTTATCCTGTGCATCAATTTGACAGTTGTTGATATGAATTGAAACCATAAATCTAAAGAAACCTGTAAGTCATTCTGAACTATCACTTAGCTATTATTAGTTTAGGGATTTTTAATAAACCTTAAAACCCAGGTCTTCGCAGTCAATCACAGAATATTTTGAAAAACTACCCAAGAAGACAGTAGCACCAGAAGAGAACTTGCACTATTTAGTTTAATTTCTTCTTGTGTAATGATTTAATTTTGTTTTAATACATACATTTTGATAAGTCTGCAGAGACCACCATGTCATATTCTTTTTATTAGCCTACTCTTGTGTGCAAGATATAAAAGGAGCAGCAGTAAATATCAACCAGCCAATAGATTCCTTAATTGCTCATTCTTCAAGAAATTCACGCCTTTTATCTGGCCTTAATTTGTCAGTGTAGTCAGTATCATTACTCATTCTGATACACCCCTTTTACGTAATGGTGAAATGCTCCCTCTCAATAAACAGAAAATCACAAATATTTCTTCAGCGTATTGCTAAAATCCTTCTCTATGTAACCCTCTTGTCTGCCAGTAAAGCAATGCACCAAGGTTTATCAAATCTTTCCAAGTTTCTGGCATCAATCATTTGTCTATACATTTATGTATAATTTGCAAGAAGGCTGTAATTTTCACAATTGATAATGATTTCTTCATTTAGTTTGTTTTGCAACTTTGTTAAATATTCATGTTCTGTCATTGGTTTTCTATTTCTAACCTTTTGATTATTAAGGCCTTCACACTATTTCATATAGGTGGCTGAGCCAATGAATATTAATTAATAATTAATTTTCAGTCAAGTTATTATCGTATTTTTCCACTTGTGATCTTCCTGAGCCTTTTTTTTAGAATATTACTATTTTATTATTTACATGGATTTACAGTGAAAGCATCTGCTACTACTTGGTAACGAGTACTGATTTCAGTGAGAGGTATATTAAGAAAAATTAGAGATGAGAACTTTTACAGCTGAACCCTGATATCTTTTCTTCACTGAAAATAAGCTGTGAGTAAATGTAAACAAATGCACATATACTTTTCAAATCAAAATTACAAAATTACATGATCTTTTCAGTCAAAACTGAAATAATATGAGATGCGTTGAAGGGAAACATAACGGATGTGACTAGTTATACTACATAGCTCTTATATAAAAAAACTGTAATAAATGGGAGATAGAACAGTAATCTGTGTGGATGGTACACGATCCCCAAGCAAAGAGAACATTAATCTATTTAAAAGTGTGAACGGATTTCCCCAAAGATTATAAAGAACTTTCTCCCAGTAATTTTCTATGTATTTTGTGGCACTGTGGATTCCACTTTTCTGTCATGCACCAGCATCCCCACGATGAAGATTTAAAAGCAAATGCAACAGCATTTAATGAGGAACGTGATGCTGCCCAACTGTGGTTTAAGTCACTGGCTGTATTAGCAATTGGGTCAGAGAAACAGTGTGATTTTGCTTGTCATTGTCTCCACTTACCATATGCAGGTTTGGACCTCTGAGCAGTTTTGATGTATGTAAACTAGATAGTCCCAGTGCTTCAAGGGGGCATTAGGTTAAAAACCAGCCCCTTAGCTATACCACCACTGAGTCATCCAGTGTGCACATAACACTTTCTGTCTCCAGTGAATTTTGCGTCTTATTTAGCGGAAGCTTTTTGCCCAGGAGCCACACTAAATCTAACCTGAAGCAAAGCCCCTGACCCTATACAGTGCAGCGGTGCAGGACTCTCAGCATCAGTTACTTCTGTCTAGTGGTCTGCCCCTATTGCACCTAATTACTTGCTAATGCAGGAATAGTCTTTTAGCACTCCCAGTTTAAGTCATTCACGACACCTAGACACTTCCACAGGCATAAAGAAGCAGAGTGTTCTAAGGCACTTTTAGGCAAAACATGAACTCACCTAAAGAGCACAAGTTAGCTTGAACTGCATTTGTTATTTCAGTCTTGTTCAGAACTAGCTTTTAGTTCATTTATATACATATCTATAAAGCATTTGCCAATAGGTTTGTAATAAGAAAGTTCTAAACTATTAAGTGCCAATATTTTTTCTTTACAAATATGTTTTTTTCCAAAAATTATTCTTCTTTAGAATATCTAGCTGCTGGGCTGCATACAGTAGAGTCTTAGGTACCAGTTTCTTAGCTTTGAAGGACTTGGTCTTGGTGTCTGATCCCTAAGGCAAAATTAAGCTGCACTGGGCATGTAAGGTTCTTATACTCTGCCTCAAACCTGAAGATGACAGAAAACAATGCAGTAAGTTAAACATCTGGGGAAGGCTGCAGACTGGTATAGCTTTCTACTAAGCATTCACAGCCCAAAAGCTCATAGTCTATCTGCAATGTCCTATGTTAAGGATGAGTAACTTGAGTCACTCCAAAAGGATATCCTTTCCACTCAAGTAACTAAATTAGATACCAAAATCTAAAATATTTTCTATAGGAGCTTACTGATGTACTCAATAATTCAATGCATTAATCTTGGTGTGAGACTTGCTTTTGTCTTTCTTTTGCCTTTGATGTTTTAAACCCTTTTCTTCTATTTCTTAGGCAAGAACCTCATCAACAAAGTGCTGAACTAATCAGACTATTTTTTATTGACGACAGAAAAAACTGTACCACTGCTCAGAATGGATCTGAAGATGCATATTTTTGTATGCCAGTAACCACTGGAGCAAGCCAGCTAGCTGGAGGGATTCTGGCTTTCATCCTTTCCTGCAGACGAATCATATCTACATTATACAGCTACTGTTTCATGTAAAATTCATCAGCATTCCTCAACACAGGAACCCAGAAATCCCCACTCCCCATGAGCATTGCACAGAATTAGCTAGAAAATTAATGTCCATCTTTTCTGCCGTAACCCTGAGGCTAGTACCCCATCTGGTAGTGGGTGGCTTACATTCACAGCTTGAAGAGTTCCTCCTGTATTTCTCTATATGAAAAGAGATTGGATAGAAAAAAGTTAAGGTAAAAATCAACAGAAGTCCTGACATAAGCACCCCAGATTCCCAGTTCACAGAGTTCATTGCAAATAAGGGACTCTTTAGTTCAGTAAACAATCACTGTTTAATTTAAAAAAGGCTGTAGACCCACAAATACTACATTCCTTGCTCTGTAGTGATAAAGCTTCAACACATAAAATGAGGAGAGATGGATGCCTATACATATTATAGAAAACAGTAAGCAACTGAAAAACCAAGAGAACATTCCTGCAAGTTTAATATTCAGGTAGAGATGATAACCCTCTGAAGGCTTTCACAAACAAATTATTAAGTCCCATGGGCTGTAAAGAGAATACAGGCTCTCAATTTAGGAAATTCTCAACTATAAAAAGATCAGACAAGATTACGTGGGCTAATTTGAACCACAGGTTCAAATGGGCTGGACGGCTGAGACGGGAGAGTTGTGGGGAATGGTGTTAAGTCCAGGTGGCGGCCGGTCACCAGTGGTGTTCCCCAGGGATGGGTTTTGGGGCCTGTCCTGTTTAACATCTTTATCAATGACCTGCATGAGGGGATTGAGTGCTCCCTCAGTAAGTTTGCTGATGACACCAAATTGAGCAGGTACGTTGATCTCCTTGAGGGTAGGGAGGCTTTGCAGAGGGATCTGGACAGGCTGGATCGATGGGCTGAGGCCAATTGTATGAGGGTCAATAAAGCCAAGTGCCGGGTCCTGCACTTTGGTCACAACAACCCCCTGCAATGCTACAGGCTCAGGGGTGAGTGGCTGGAAAGCTGCCCAGCAAAGAGGGACCTGGGGGTGCTGGTCGACAGCCAGCTGAACATGAGCCAGCAGTGTGCCCAGGTGGCCAAGAAGGTTAACGGCATCCTGGCCTGCATCAGCAATAGTGTGGCCAGCAGGACTAGGGCAGGGATTGTGCCCCTGTACTCGGCACTGGTGAGGCCGCACCTTGAATCCTGTGTTCAGTTTTGGGCCCCTCCCCACAAGAAGGACATTGAGGTGCTGGAGCAGGTCCAGAGAAGGGCAACAAAGCTGGTGAAGGGTCTGGAGCACAGGTCTGATGAGGAGCGGCTGAGGGAACTGGGGGTGTTTAGCCTGGAGAAGAGGAGGCTGAGAGGAGACCTCATCACTCTCTACAACTGCCTGAAAGGAGGTTGTAGTGAGGTGGGTGCTGGCCTCTTCTCTAAAGTAACAAGTGATAGGACAAGAGGAAATGGCCTCAAGTTGCACCAGGGGAGGTTTAGGCTGGATATTAGAAAAAATGTCTTCACTGAAGGAGTGATCAGGCATTGGAACAGGCTGCCCCGGGAAGTGGTGGAGTCACCATCCCTGGAGGTGTTCAAGAAATGTGTAGATGTGGTGCTTAGGGACATGGTTTAGTGAGTTAGGTGGTGTGGGTTGACAGTTGAATTTGATGATCCTTGAGGTCTTTTGATTCTGTGATTCTATAGTTGTATGACAAATTTTCAGGTCAGACAAGAAGACCTAAATTCTGTTTGTTGGGATCAGGCAGCAGATGGGTAGGCATTTTTGCAACTTTAGCATTTAATGTTCAACTAAAGCCTGCTTTTAGGCACCTACAGCCTTTCCTGGCATCGACCTGAGTTCACTACACAATTGTATGTTCTTCATTCTTATTCAGATAGAAAAGACGCCACAGTCTGCAGTGAACCACTGCTGAAAATCTGCTGCAGCCTGTGTTTTTTACCTATATCAATGTTAATATGGTATTTTATTTGGTTCAGTATATTTGAATGAGAACATTTAGTTCTTAGACACATTTGAAGTTCTGTATATATTGCAGATTTATAGATAAGCCTTCTAAGCAAGTTTTCAAAACTCACAAGGTCCTATGAAACACCTAAAAAGTTAATAAGACGTACGCCTGGCTTTTACGCGTGTTGAAAAGGTCTATATTTTATGCATCACAGCCACAATGTAACTGACTCTTCAGGAAGAGATGGTTAAATTTATTTTACTATTTACAGAAGCAAGAGGGAATTTTTATGAAGTCATTGTCATCTTGATTCGCCAGGAAAGCTGATAGCATTCTGTTGTATCACAACTGGCTCTTATTTATGTTATAGTGAATAACAATTTTTTAAGGTGTGGTTTTGTTGTTTGGTTTTTTTCCCTGAAAGAAGAGAGAGAGTGAGGAGAGACACCAGAGAGAGGGAGAGGTGACTTGAGAGAAAGAAAAAATTTTTTACTATCCTGTTTGATTCCTCTTTTACCTATTCCATAGAGAGGCTATTTCTTGTTGGTTTAACTTGAGTTAGTTAAAGATACTCAGCCAGAAAACAGTTTTTCAGAATAACTCATCTTACGTAGTTCACAAAGTGCCTGACAATTTAAGCTGTAGAGAGTATTTACATATTATTTAATGTAATCGAATCTCCTGTGTGACCTCTCAGAAAAGCAATATTTCACCAGATGGGAATATTTCATGAAAACAAACCACAGTGCAGAGTTCTGCTGGAATACTAACAGCCTATATGTTCAAGAGCTGCCCTTGACAGTGAAAACAGAGATTGTGTTTCTTTCAGCCTCTTGACCTTGTCAGCTCTCTGAATTTCTGTTTAACAACATAAGATGTATATACCATACCCCTAATTAGATCATAACACTTAAGAAATTACTATCCTTTTATATTTTAATACTAAAACACCATCATGTACAACATACTTTTTATTCTCCTATCATGTATTAATTATACTCAATTTCAACATCAAATGTGATATTATTCTGTTCTGCTTTTCTCCTAAACACTGCATTTTAAAAGTACTAGCATAAAACTAACAATATTGTTCATTATTAATTTTCTAATTAATATGAAAGACAAGATTATTTAACTGAATATATATATTGCACTTGTAGAATTCAAAGGCAAGAAATTAGACTGTAACACAAATAAGACAGAATTTGCTACACTATGGCAATTATACTACAGATGTATGCAATACTGGTTGTGTAGTATTTTCCACACAACCTTCAGAATATAAACATTTGAATGCAACAATTATCTGCCTGATTGCACAAGCTGAAATCCTTTGTGTCATCCACCATTAGATCTGTTGTGACTAGTTAGACTGGCAAAGTGCTCTCCTACTGTGAGATGATGGTAGCTAGTAAGTTTAAGGATATAAGCTTGTACCTTTTGTCAACAAGCTCTGTGTATATAGCAAAACAATTTACAAAAACAAAAGATGTTAAGCACATGGTAGGATCAAAAAATAAACACAGCCAATAAGATCAAAATGGTTATTACTGGCTGCTATCACTAAAACATTGCAGCACCAGATTCAGTGAAAATTAGAAATGCAGAGGTGATGATGAATAAAAGACTCTGGGCTTTTAAATACTGCCCATTATTTTCTGTCCATGCTTCAGTGAGTGAAATTAAAGAGCTCCAGAAGCATAATAAAAAAGTCCATTTTACATCTTTCAATAAAGTGTGATTTTCCTACTGTAGACACACTGAGGCTTTTTAAATCACAGCAGAACCACATTCAGCATGAAACCACACCTTGAAGAGACTTTTATTTTAAATAGATTTCAACTCTCCTGTAACCTAGACTATGTTAAATTTATTCAAAAATGTTGTTAGCAAAGGAAAATGTGTTACTGTTAAGAGTTTGATTACAGTAAGTAATCAGAAAGTTAGAAAGAAATAAAGTTTCTTTCTAACCAGCCTTAGCAGACCTTGAATCTAGCATAAAGTCACGTTATAAGTGAAAATATAAAGATTAAAATGAGTCTTATTCATTGATTTGACTACTGTGGTTATGCAGGTTTTGACTGGTAGTGGGGAAGACCGAAGGCTCCTTGATTTTAATATATCTGGTATACAGGATGTTCTTCAGAGCAGATTACTTCCAAGGGAAAAATAGCATCTAAAAATATGCCAGTGAACCTACATTGTTTAACAACCAAAATAAATACGTTACTGATCGACATTACAGCTTTTGCTTTGGGAAAAGCTTATTGGGACATTGTTGATCTTCAGCAAGATGCTAGTGGGCAATGGCGCAATGGCGTAACTTTATATGTTTATGGGCTAAAAATAAAAAAAAAAAAACTTAAAAGACCTTAGAAGGTGTAGAAGAAAATAAAATATTTAAGATTTTTTTTTCATTAAATAATATAATTTTGTTCAGTAAAGCTATCTTCTTACAAGAAAGAATTACATGAGGACAATATGGAAAACATTGGTGTATACAGTACCAGAACAAAACAAATATCTCTAAAAGATGAATAATTTTAATAATTATTTGTTTAGTAACTCAGTGTATGTACACCAAAGCATGATCTACGGAATTTTTAGACATTGTGTGCCCTTCTCTTTCCTCCCAAGTCTCTCGCCCTGCCTGCTCTGTGGCCTTTTCGTTTTAGTGCTCCACCTAGGGGCCAGACAGCTGCTTCATGGAATGTATGTTTCACCTAGAGACGCAAATTAGACTATTTTGGGATGGGTTTCTTTTATATTTTGTAATTATGGGATGATGTAAGAGTAAACTAAAGCAGGGAACAAAGAGTTTCTTCAGAAAAGCCAGTCGGGATAAGACTCTTGTCTCAAAAAACATACATTTTATTTACTCTCCAAAAAACTTTAGTTTGTCCTGTATTGAAAGAGTTTGTTCTTATCCCTCACAATTACAAAGAGAACAGACTTCTGAGACAGTTTCTGTGCTTCACTGCCTCTCAGCCATCTATTCTTTGTCCTGAAGATTTAACAGAGAGGACACTGTCTTGACCATGCCGGAATGCCCAAAAATCACACACCCATTGGGAAACCAGACTTAAGCTACATGAATCAAAGAGCCAAGTCACTCAACAGCAAGAAAAGCATCTCTATACAGAGCTCCCTACAAGAGTCCTTTCAATTAATTAGCCATGCTACACGTAACAAGAACACACAGCTGAAACCAACACTGAATTCCACTAAGAAGGCAACAACTCACTTTGGTTTTCAAATAAAGGCTGGATATTGTTCCTATGGGCACTCAAGCAAATGGTTAAAAAAAAAACAGCCCACCTTGCACAAAGATACTGGTTCACAAGCTTTACAGTGATTCCTTGAAGCAGATTTTGAATGGACATGGACATAGGTAGAAATCAAGAGAGAGCAGATGCCATACAGGAAATCTCCCAGACGATCTGACTTGCGGCAGAGTGTGTGAGAGGCAACAGAATGGCATCTTGCATTCTCCATCTTGGGGTGCGACTACAAATTTTGAAGCAATTAATCCACTTTTAAAGTCAGTTTCTGTTGTATATATGGTATTTGCCAATAGAGATACTAAAGGCAAAATCGCACACGTGTTTTGTACTAGTTCAAAAGGCCCTCTGTCATTAGCTGTTATTGGCCCAGAGATCTGGTGCATCCAGCTTCTACACAGATTTGGGTCACCTGAAAATCCTGGTCTTATCATCCATGTTGGAGAAGGGACTAGACATGCTATCTTTGAAAGCCAAAGTGCTGAGAAGGTGTAGGTGCTAATTATGCTCACTCATCACCTCAGCAGCTATTCTTGGCCACATACATAGTTGTCTTATAGTAAGAATCCCTTAGGATTCCACTTGGGTAGAGAAAAAATTCTTCCAGATACATAGTACTTGTGAAGAATTTGGGTCTGTTTGTGGACAGCCAAATAAATTTGATATCTCCTCTGACAGTAAATTATCAATGTAATACGAGTTTAGGAAGAAGAACATCATTCATGAAGGCATAAATGGACACATATGCGCCATCGTTTGCACATAATGTAGAGACTTGGAAGACATATGCTGGACTAGGGCAGGTGGCTCCTGGATTCCTAGGGATCCGAGAGGACACATTGGAAGGTGCTGAGTCCTATCCTCCTCACCATTTTTAAACTAAATAAATATACATTAAAGGCCAGATAGCTTAGCCATCAGAAATCTGGTCCTGCTAGGCAGTGTGACCAGACACTAACGATGCAGCTTTGTAGCCCTGACAGAATCAACAAGAACTATGCAATTTATAATCCAATAATTTTGTTAGGGAACAGCAAGGACCAGCTACTGCCTGGTGACAAGCTGGGAGGGAAGGGTGATCCCAGAACTGGCAGAGCCTGCACTGATGGGAAGCAGTCCTGCAGGGACTAAATGCTGTGAGCAGAGCCCAAGGGCTGGTCCACTGGGTCCCTCAACAGCCCCAAACACAGCTGGCAACGAATCAAGCCCAGGAAGTCCAGCCAGGAGAAGGAGATGAGGCCAAAGACAGAGCTGGAGACACAGCTACAGTGTGGGTCCAAAGTTTGTCAATGAGTCAGGGCCAGAGACAAGCTACAACTTACATCTGAAAGGCCCATCCAGGAGATGGACTTCCAACAGCACAAGTCCTAGGGCCATCTAGGAGACGGGTCAGAGAAAGGGCTGGAGGCCAGCACACCTAAAGTGTAGCTTGGGCAGGAACTGTTGGCTCCAGTCTGACCTGAAATGGGGTCCTGGCCCCAAGGGCTGTGCTGGGGGGAGGTCCCAGCTGAGGCTGGGCACAGACAGGAAGGCCGAGCAGTCCCTTCAGAGCCCTGACAAACTTGTAAATTAGACGTAAATTCTACAAAAAGAAGTGAAAATGAAATTTCAACTAATTGATAGGTAAATTGCTCCAACATAATGCTTAAACTATTCTGATCCTTCTTGTTTATTGATGCATTGAAAAAAGCCTGTTGCAGGATGTTTTTCAAAACAGACATGAAACAGCAGGCTGAAATGACACTGTTGACCCCACTGAATATTTAGCTATGGGAAGATATACAAGTAGGGAAACAGAGGCTCATTAGGAGTTTTATTCTTTGGCATAAGCACGTGATTTATAGGTATAGACCTTTTACCCAGAAGAAGTATAATTAACTGGGGAATTGAGCATAGAACACGATAAGTAGTTTGGCTGGAATTGCTCTCAATGAGATTTACTGAAGAGGAATGGTTACAAAGCTATGTGCATTTCAGCAAAAACCAACATAATAGCATACACGAATATATAATACCTACTTCTCAGGCAGAAATGGAAAGCAGGGCTAATAGGTAAGAAAAGTAAAGAAATGAGAACAATATGTTTAAATTTATTTCCTAAGAAAATGAAGCATATAAAATGATACTTGTCTGTTTGTCTGCCTGGAATACTCCTCTGAGAAGTATCAGCTAAATCTGATAGCTAAATTTGATAAAGAAGTGTGTGGGAGAGAAGTTATTAAGTCCCTACAAATTTCTTGAAAATAATTTTGCTTGCATACTGTTAATGCCCTTTATGTTTCTCTTGTAAAAACCTCCAGATTTTAGTTCATATCTGTGTTATCAGGAAGCAGGGACACCGACACAGCATGCTGGCTGACAAGGAATATTCTGAAGTGAAAGAAAAAGAAAAGATCTTGTTCATAAGAGAGATTAGGGCAGGATTTGGCTCAGAGTTAAGATACCCACGCACACAGGGTCTGAATGCAGGTTTCTACATTCCCATAAGAGTCAGTGGTGATCATGTCAGTGGAGTAGGAGAGGGATTCAGTTCAGCCCCACAGAATACGTGACTGGTCAGTAGACTCATCTCTGATGCAAACTGTATACCCTTACCCAAAGAATCCCACTATTAAAATAATATTTTTAAAGTTTTAAAAACTTGTGCTGGATAATTACGATAATTTTATCATAACCTTAGAATGAGCCTTTCTGTGCAAGAATTTCGTGGCCTGGTGATAAAAAAAAAGAGGTGCAAGGGCACAGAGCTTATAATTACAATTATGCATCATTGGAGAATCCATTTAGTAAAACAATTTATGTACTTACAGAGAGTTAACAAGTCCTCCTGAACACACGTGGTATTTCACCGTCTCAATAATGAAATGCAGTAGCATTCGTAACATTTAACAAAAAAAGTTTAGTCACTGTCTTGTCTGAATGACTAGAGGCTACAGTCACGCTTACTTCAAACATCTCAGATTTTTAAATCTTAGATTAATTTTTCAGACGAGACACCATAGTTCGAATATCCTTAATGCCCTTTGTTTATATAAAAGTCACAGCATCTTGCTATACAGACTAACTTTTTAATGCAATTGCACAAAACTATTATAAAAAGTCCTTTACGAATTGATTCTGTTTTATCTGTAGTAATGAGACTTCTATATTGTCTGAATTTTCACAGAGTGGTTATGGAGCTTTACTCTGTGACTTCTGTTTCTCTTGAGCTCTATTTCAACTTACATTAGTGCAAGGGAATGAGCAAGTTTTCAAAGTAACGGTTTCTGTTAACCTCAATAAAATGAAAATTTACAGTAGGATTCCCCGGCCAAAGAACACTTGCATTTACCTTTGATTTTCTATTTTTTAATTAGGGTAGCAAAACTTAATTACTTCTAAATGTAAAAAAAACCCAAAAACCCACAAACTAAAAAGGAGACATAAAATACTAAGATAAGAAACTGAAAATAAAGTCCACTTTTCTTTCAATTCCTGTGAAATTATGCTGTTAATAAAATGTACAGATCACTGATATGCTTGTATCTAATATCATGCATACTGTCTTAAATATAATGAATATTATTCTTTTGGTGATTAACGCGTAAGCAGTATTCCTGTACTCTGACGCCACTGTTCCAGTCTCACTTCTTTGGTGGTTACCTTTCAAACCAGCAGTTTGAGAAAATATTGTCTTTTAATGAATAAGACACTGTAAATAAAGTCAACTGGACAAATGCGTGCAGTATTTACAGTAACTATAGCCCTGTTCAATATGCACCTTTAGACAGAACTGAGCTGTAAACAAACAAAAAACCCCCTAAAACATATAATAAACACTCTAAACATTTATTCCAGGATTTATCCTGGAATAACAGTAATAGTAGTAGTAGCAGTAATAATAATAATAAAATTAAAAACTCCCTTCTATAGCATTAAGCTAGCCATATTTTGCTGTAGTGAATTTTTGCAGACAGAAAATTCCAAAAGCAGGACCCCAGATAAAGATCCCCTAAATCCACTATCTTTAATCCTCCCAATTCTGGTATAAAAAAATAACACAGCTGATCTCAGAAGTGCCATATATACCACAGTTGTCATACAGGGCAGCTAAAAGGAGCAGTTTTCTCCTGGATTGAAAAAACACACCTTATCAAGCTGGGCTTATCAAGTTTTTGAGGATTGTCACTGAACATCACTTGCAGTCAGCTATGAAAAGGGAACCAGAGTGGTAAGCGCATCCTGCACCAGAAGCTAGTTAAGGATGATGTAAGCCCTTGAGACAAATTGATAGAGGGTGAGTTTTTGAAATTTTAGGAGGTCTTCACGGACTAACATCAACTGAGTTGAAGTTACAAACAGGGACCCCCATCATCAGAAAGCAAAGCATGCACCTTCATCACAAGCTGTAGACTAAAAAAAAAAAAATTATGCTATTCATCTTGCATGGAAAAACTGGCAATTTCTCCACTTAGAGAAAATAGGGTCAAATACCTTCCAAATCCTCACAACTTCTTTAATTTATTTATCCAAATGCTTTCCATCTGGACAAGTATTACTTCCTTTTAAGATTATATAACAACAAATATTTTTAAAATCTACGTATTTCCATTAACCGCTTCACTAATGTGGGAACGATAAAACACAGGCTTTGTAAAAAGAAGGTCTATGTGAATGATAGTGCAACACAAAAATACCTCAGAGCAGCTCTGTATAGGATATGAACAGGGGAAATGGTAAGCTGAAACTTTATGGGATCTTACACATTAGCACCCTCATAAAGAATTAGCAACTCCACAGCACAATCCTCTGAAGCGTCTTTTAGAGGAAACCAAGGGGTTTTAAAGCAAAGACATATTCATATAATTCATGTTTCTATACAGAGGAAAAAAAAATTAAAAAGTTAATTTGGGAATTTAAGATGAAAATATCATGCTCAATTGTCACCTAAAACATCCCATAGGAGAACATTTATTTATATATATATATATTGCAATTTAAATATAATTAACATGATATTAGCAATTCCAATAACAAACACATAAACTGGCAATTCAAAATGCTGACTTGATTTCATTTTTGTTCAATGTAAATGTACAACTTAGAAGTATTTCTCTCATTTTGTTTAACAACTTGTATTACAATAGACAAGAATTGTAATATTGGACATGCTTGAATCCAAGTAAAAATGGAAAGCTGAAGGTGTCAAATACTTCTCCAAAGTTATTTAGCACTTCGCAATGGTCAATCCTTAAAATTTAACTGTAACTGTGACTTGTTTGGTAGTGAGTGAAATGTTGTATTGTAACTTCTCCTGATGCACCTTTTTGGGACTGGCTTCACAGGGCATACTTCACCTTGGAGAACAGAGCCGCATGACTGCCCCACTCTAAGTCTGCGTTTCTGGGACATTTCTCAAAATGGAGAGTCTGTTGTTCCTTATTTCCCTGTTCTTCTCTTTCAATAGCCCATGTGTGAGTGCTAACATATGGACTTGGAGCACATGGCCTGCTGTGGCATCACAAGCTGCTTCATTACCCTGGGAGAGCCAGCTAGTCCTGGCGCCTCTCCATCTTTCCTCCTTCCGCTTGCTGGTTACTCATGAGAAGCCAGGACTTCATGGTCCATCTTTTGCAGGAGATGCAGCACAGGGAGTACACACTTTTTCAGCATGGACTAATAGCTTCTCTGTTGTTTCTCGAGGGGGTCTTTCACATTTCTCCTGATAGGACTTAATTCCCAGCCTTTTCTAATTCCCAATTACTTGCTTACTTCCAATCCTCTTCCAGGTTTGTGACTTTTCTTTTAATTTGGGGAGAATAATTTCATATGCACAAACTGATGCACATTATACTCATGTTTTTATATCTACATGCATTTGGGAACTATCATAATATCCTTGTTTTGACTTTCATATCAAACTGAGTTTCCACAATTCCTGTTGACTCCAAATACAATAAGATTACTCCGTAAGTATCCATTAAAATATGACTGTGGAATCATATAATTGTGAAAATCAGATAATCTATGGCCCAGTTTAGCTTACTTTTAATTAAATTTAAATTTTAGGAATTGGTAAATTTGCACTTGCTTTTCCATATGTGAATGAGAGATTTTTCAAATAAATATGATGGACATGAAAGTGTACTGAAATGATACAGACACTTTAAAAAGTATGGGGTTTTTTAACATTTGAAAGCCATGGTAAAAATTACTAGAATTAAATAAATAACTCAGTAGAAATTAATTATTCATCCTACATTGTTTGCTTCCCCAACTGTTAATTGATTGTTTACATATATATTAAAATAAGCAAATGCTTAAACTTTAAAATCAGTCTTTGGATTGATCACAGTTTTCTATACATATTACACATTCACTCTTTGATTTGTGAATGATGAGTTGTAATTAGCTAAATTAACTATCCACTCATATGGCTGATGGAGGAAACCTTTCCGATAGTAATAATTGCAAATACATCTGAAGTTTGTATTCGCATGTGCCAATATAAAATTCAAGTTCTGAAACTGGAAATAAAAGCTTTGGTGTCTGTATGTCTCCAGCATGACAATTTACCAACATTTTCCTGGAATGTGATACAAAAAAAGAGTGACCATATCAATTCACATAATAGCCTGAATTATTCTTTTGCATTTTTCCTTAAAATAAAAATAAAACCAAAGAATCCTCAACCTTGTCACTAAGTTCTTGCTCTGGCTTGACTACAGACAGTAAGCAAAAGCACCTAGCATGATGCAATGGCTGGTAGCTCTGGTTTTGTCAGTCACTTCAAGTTCATCTTTAGAGATTTCAAAAGTCTGAAGAAACAGGTATGATGAAGCCTTGCTTTATACGTATTAAAAGACATCTAGATTCCCTTCTTTCCTCCAAACTTATCCTCAGATCTAATTTTGGGAAAGTGTGGTTTGACATTGTTTTCTCACGACAATTTAAAATGAAAGATATGTGGATTTTTTATATGACAAGCCCAAGAATTTTCTTTGGTGTTGAACAAGCTCAGGTAATACATAAATCATTTTGATCTAAATTATGAAAAGAAGCAATTAGATATGAACTATTAGGAAAAATTCAGTTGATTTACAACTGGTAATATCTTTTCCTTAATTAACCCTTAATTAAAACACAACTGTAATTAAAAGCATTGTTGCCATCAACAAATTGCAACTTTATAGAAATATGAACAACAGTGCTCAGTGGTCTCCCTTCAAATGCACATGTGCTATATAAAAGCTTTTAACACTGTCACAGAAGAGAATAACATAATAGCCTGTGCCAGGGCACCTTTTGCTAATGCCACTGAACAACACGCAGCAACATGATACACAGAGTTGAGTGACACAATGGCTCGTGTCAAAGAACCAGATGTAGTACTTTGGGGATGTCAAGGTATACTGAGCTTTTGTGAACTTCAGCAAACCTCGAAACAATATTAGATCTTGGCAGCATCAACTGAAAAACAATTGACTATAACAGCCGGACAAAATCTACTTTAATGCAATGTATAAAACTATCGCTTACATTCACATATCATAATGATGCTGATTATAAATCATAAAGAAATTTGTGTTACAGTTCTTTCTTATCTTAATTTACTGCACTCCTATATACTATCATGACCTGAAAAGGTAAATGGATGCTAAGCAGTGTGTACAAATAGTCAAGACGAAACTACACATATCAAGAAAAAAAATGGATTGTTGAGATAATAAATATTTCCACTGATGTACTGCAGCATCACGAAAAAAATATTTCACTGAGCAAAAAAGAAAACCCTAATAGTGTAGCATGCAGCCCACACCTTATCATTATGGGACAGTTTTGGAACATTCTAAATTATTTCTTTAAAATAAAATATCTCTTTTTTTGCTTCATAATGTCTACAGACATATGCTGTCTTTATGCCATCCTTCTAATGAAGGGAATTCAGTAACAGGTAAAACACTTGTCCTGGGTTCAGCTGAGACAGAGTTAACTTTTTCATAACAGCTAGCAAGAGGCTGTGTTTTGGATTTGTGCTCAGAAGAAAGCTGATAAAAAGTGACGTTTATGCGGCTGCCAAGGTCTTTCAGCTTCTCTGGCTGTCTGCAAACAGGAGAAGCTGGGAGGGAGCACAGCCCCAGTTACTAGTCTAGGATTTGATCTTAGGTTCGGGACTGAGACCCAGGGTGGCCAATAATCTATTCCATAACATACACGTCATTCCCAGTATAAAGGTTGAGGACCCTCCAGAAGATTGGCCCTTTTTGGTTCCGTATCTCTTTTGCTCCAGGTCAGTTCGCTCCACGTGGTGGCTCTCCCAAGGCCTTCCCTGCCCCTCCCACCCCAGTCAGCTTTCACTCTGGGACGCTCGGACTGTTATCTCTGTTCTGCGAGTGTGGTTTCGGGACTCTCCCTGCTCTGGGATCATTAGCCAGGAACAGGCTGAGCCTTGGTCATCAGGTGGGGGGGGCAGTATCACTGTGTATCACTCCTTTGTATATTTGTATATAGTATTATTTTCAATATTATTATAGTTTAGTTATTAAATTGTCCTTATCTCAACCCACGAGTCCTTTTTTCCCTTTACCCCTTTAATTCTCTCCCCTATCCTCGGGTCAGGGGTGGGGAGGGAATTGCATGAGTGGGTGTGTGGTTTGGTCCCCAGCCAAGGGCAAAGCCATCATAACACTAAAATTGTCCTTCTGCTCATTTTACTGCAAATGTTAAATATAGCTTGATTCACAAGGCTAGAAAATTGTCCCATTATATTCAATGGGATTAAATATGTGCCTCTTTAAGCAGGTCATTGTTCTAGCAAAACGGTTGCCTGCCTCTTCCAGTGTCTTTTGGAAAGCAAAAGGACATATTTGCTAGTTCATTTGCAAATCTTCTTCTGTGACTACAACGGTGCAAAGCGTTAATGCTGATGAAGAGGGTCCTATACATATGAGCGGGCGTCACTAGATGTCACTATTGCAAACGGGCTCGTGCTGCTGTTTACCCGAGACAGCAGGGCATGCATCCTGGGGAAATTCTTTTTTCAAAGTGTTCACTGGCAGGTGGCTGTCTTCTTCTGCATTTGGAAAATGCATTGCACATTTTGATTGTCACGATACCAGTAAAGTGATAAACAGTTCACGAAAAAGGCACTACTTGCTTCTGGGCTTTGTTTGTTTTTTACATATTGTGGGTGACGTGAAGTGTAAGGGTTGGATTACCTAAATGACAGCCATTCCTATGCTGAACTATTGCTTTGGACTATTTAATGCTGCCACGTAACAATGTGGTCAGGGAAAGAAAAAGGAAGGTGTATTTATGAGATGCAACATTTTGAAAAGTTTTGAACAATATCTGACTGAACTGTGCCTTTATGATTTCAGCATGAATTTGAAGTTGTGCTTCCCTTGCAGGGAATCGAAGTTCAACACTGTGTTCTCCTGAGAGGTCACAGCCCTTCTTTTGGTGAGGACATCAAACTCTCAGATATCAAATTCAGTGCTATGTGTTGTTTGTGGTTTAATACTTGAGGGTCAGGACTAAAAAGCAAGCCTCTGAGATTTATATCTTGATTTTGCAATCAAATCTTTTTGTGAACTTCAACAAGTCACTTATCTCGCTGTTTCAATTTCCTCATCCTCAGAGAAACAAAATTAAGGGAAGGAGACATGACAGGATGTGAACAAAGACAGCCTGAAAAGGAAAATTTTTTCCTGATTTTTTTTTGCACGAGTGGGAGTGTAGTTTGTTGTTCTACTTCTTTCAGAAGGTCATTGTTTTAATGCAATCAAAATTTAAAATGTACAGTGTTAAAACGAATTATTTTAGGGTGTCTGCTGTTAGCAATCTGTGAGAGATACTAGCTAGGAAACATTCAAATCATTAAAACGTGAACAATTCTGTGGTTCATGTTGCATAATTCAGAAATCAACACAGCGGTGATAATAAACAATAGGTTTGGCCTGAGGAGAATATCTATAACTGTCAGTCATTGCACTAGGAATTATGACAGAATTTACTAAAGAATAGGGTTTTCCTCAAAATTGTGTAATGAAAAGTTTTGCATGTTCAGCTTTCCTAAAGCAAAGGTATTCTCATTAGTTTGAACAGCCATCAGCCATACTAAATCCATTGTTGTACTACATACTACACACATCCTGGAGATTATTTTCATCATGTTTAAACCCAAATTTGATTTTGAAAATGACACTAATGGAAGAAACTCTACAGCAAAAAAATAAGCATACCTATTCACTAACTAAAAAGACAATACAAAAGACACAAGATAGCTATGATTCTATTTCTCATTTTCTGTTAGAACATGCCATTTCTTCAGGCCAAGATCCAGCCTCAGCATCACGGCTAGAAAGCCCTCTGCTTCCCATTACCATTAACAACAGTGAACCTTCTAAGCTAACACCATACAACATATGCACGATAGCTAAACAAAAAAGTGTCTTCTAAGGCAAGAACAATGATCAGTTAGTAAGAAAACAAAAGTCAGAAAAGTGTTAATACTGTCTGATATTTTCAACATATAAAGACAAAGCCACTTCAAGAAGCAAATGAACAAAGAAATATCCGGGCCAAAATAAAACGCAGTTCAACTGAAAAGAAGACAAAGGATGAATCATGTTATTTACTTTTTTTTTTTTGGCTGAAGTAATTTAAAACGCTTGAAGTTGTTGTTACTAATTATGAAATAATCTCACCAGTTCACTCCTAAAAACTTCAGAGTCACTCTGGAGGGAGAACTAGAAGTTACTTAATTAATGTACTCCAAATAGTCAAGCTCAAATTGTGTCTCACTAAAAAAAAAAAAAAAAAAGCCTCCCCTACTGTTGCTGCTGGCTTCTGGAAATTCAGTGTTTCTACTCACATGTATAGAGCTAAAATCTGAGGTAACTAGGGGGACATTAAGCTAATGTTTACATTAAATAAAAGAAGTTTCATTATGATTCTACACATAAAACAACACAATGAATGGAGTTAAGTGGAACACCACTACAGCATCACCTTCCTATGAGATGGACAGCAGAATAGTATTACTTTGCTGATTCTGTTGTCTGGTTTAGGTGGATAAGTTTGCCCTAATTCCAGCTATTTGAAGTAGTAAACACATATGATGATTCCTTTACCGTGTTAGTGACTGCTGTGATGCCAACCTGGAGTGTACAAGGATGTAAATATCAATGAGGATGTCAAGTACTGGATTACTTCATAGAGCTCCTCAGATTTGCAGGATACCTAACAGAAGCTCGTTGCTTTTAATTCCCATTTTTAATCTTGGATAATTTGGGCAAATTTCAGAACAAGCAGTTATGAACATATGGTGTTTTAAATAACAGCAGAAGGTCCTGATGGGAGGAGGTGTACTGTAACTGAAGGGATGCGTTCTTTTAGTTTAAAATGGCTTTTGTGGAATTTCTCATGAGAAGACATAAGAGATTCCAGTTATTTCCCACATTGAAGACACTGAATAATAGCCACCTCTGCTTCCTGCTTTATCATCAAAACTAGACCAGGAAAAGCTGACATCTTCCTCCACAGATGGAGCTTCAGATTAAGCAGTAGATCCTCAAGACTACAGTCTTTCCTCAACACTGTTTAACCAAAAGCTTTGTGACAGCAGTTTGCTGGAAAACAAAGACTTCACATACATAAGCAGCAACAAAGAAAACCAATATATACATACACATACACTGAAGAACCATACAGGTAATGAGAGAAGAAAAGATGAGACTGTCTTTCAAACAGCCACGAGAAACCTACGTTGAACCACCCCCGTAAGGAGAATCACTTGATTTTTTGAACCACTCTGATTATAACCCTATAACAGTTCATCCATTCCACCAGCTCTCGAAGTACAAACTGCAAAGCTGCAATGGGCACAGCCGGCTGGAAATACATTAGGTAACATTTTACTTCGCTCATTATGTCCACCAAAAAACCCCAAAAGGAAATACCATATGCATTCCCTGCCTGTTAGAATAAGTGCACTGTCACTGATATATTTTTTTTTAAAAAATAATGCCTAGCATAGGTTATTATTTTGTTTTTTAAAATGTTCTTTCCCAAAGAACCTCTATTTATTTTGTAAATCCTATTTTTTTTCTGTGAAAAATAAAACTAGGCAAAGTTGCTGTTTCAGAACCACAGGAAGACATTCCCACAGTAGCTTTCTGTAAAGATGAGCTTTCATGCTCACTCTGAACCCGGGAATAGTTGGGGTTGACCCCGCCATTTCTGCAGCCTACTTATTTGCCAAATTCAAATTTATTTTTTGAGAATAGCCTGTCTCCTTAAAAGCAAAGCAAACTGAGGATTATGGCCATAAAAAATATAACCTTTCGAACGTTCTCCCTGTTCAAATAAATGAATCTACATTAAATACATTAAACCCACACAAATTAACAAACATTGCAAATGAAATACTATGTTCTAGAAGGATTAGTTTAAAACTCTATTTTTTTATGTTGTTTTACACATTTCAAGGGAAAGAAGATTAAAAAATCCTCAATTCTTGCATTCTGATGCCTCCAAAATGCATGTGTGCTATCTGGCTAATAATCTGTCTGCAATAAAATCAAATCACCAGTAGGATCATGACATTACACGGAAAAAAGAAAATCCATTATCTTCAGTACAAAAAATAGTTCGTACTTTTCAACCGTGGGTTCCTAGCCGTCAAATCAACTTAATAATCTTAAATAAGTCATATTAATTTACAATTTTCTCGTATAAATCTAGATTCCTTTCAGCAAGCATCAGAGAGATGATGAGATACCCAAACTTCTGCCTTCAGTCCCCCTGGAATTTCAAACAGAGAAAGCACAGCTCTAACTCTCCAATTCGAGAAGCTGTGATGCCCATTCTTGGCTCCCCTGTACTACAAAACTGATCTTTTTTTTGTGATTAAAAGTCCTCTTTCTTTTCTTGCAATGAATTAATATCAAAGTAACTGTAGCATGAAGCTGAGTAATGGTAATATTAAGAATTTATTTTCATGCAGCTAGACATCAAAACTTAACTACAGTCTTAGTCTCAAGGTCAAATGCCAGAACAGAACTTTAGATCAGTATCAGGTATCTGAGATCTGAAGCTAACGTTTGCTGATACCAACATAGTAAACCCTTTACTACATAAGAGAAAATCAACACACTGTCATGATAACACTACCTATTTAATACCACATACACAGAGATATGTCCCATTTAAATCACATAAGTATGAAGGACATGCAACTGTATTTAGCTATAAACACTATCAAACTTTGCTTCTCTTTACCCCATTTATTTTAACTTCTGGTTCACTAAAGCAGGAAAACGTAATACTTTTATGTACTATAGGTGCAAGACCAACTTCTTTGTTTTTAAACACCAAAAATCTAGCGCAACAGTTACTGTATTCAGCAGAAAGTCTTGGAGACACTTCAGGATTCTTCCCCAGAAATCATTAACGAGGTAAAGGCTTTCATACACACATACAAGTCAAGAAAAGAGTACTTCATATGAGGTAGGTCTTATAGCCCGGGAAGTCCTGAGCAGTCCATGGAGCATATTCACTTCAGGTTTTGAACAGTGTTTCCAAGGAACACACAACATACATTAAATAAATGGTCAGCTGGATATTATATCCTCTTGAGTCAGTAACATTCCTCGTACTCACAGTGACAAACCTCCCAGTTATGTACAGGGACCATGTAACCATGAAACAGTGCAGAGGTAAATAAAACACCAACACTGCCGTTCTTTGGGTGACACCTTTAACCACTTAACATTTAACCAAAATAAGAGTCATTACTAAGCAAACATTATCTGATGTCTCAGCTAGAAATGTATTATTTGATCTTGGTACACGTCATAAATAGACCTTATCTGGATACTCAAAACATTTAGACAAACCTAAAATCCCTTAAGTTAGATGTTTCTGAAAATCATCACCTAAAGACACAGCTGGAAACTTTATTCATGAGTATTGAAACTACCTGAAATTATTATAGTTCTTAAAACAGTGGTAGAGGAGAAATGCCTAAAGATGGTCTCTCCTATTTCTTTTTTTCAGCTGACTAGTGAGTAGTTCTGTCCAGCATTCAGTAAAATGCATTGTCGCTGCATTAAAACAAAAGCTATACCGATAAATCCAAAATGAGACATCTAAATGAACTCTACTGAGTTATTTTGGACTTCTAGCACAGGATTAAGAAGAAATTATGATAAACATTTCATTTTCCAGGTTGCATTTCCATACAGCAATGAAACTCCTGATGAGTCTAGAAGACTTTGCCATGAAAATGCTGACTCGTGCATATATAAGGCGACACCTCAGCACATAACACATATTGACCCTATGAGCACTAATTGGAAATTTTAAGTTCATCATTCTCTACTTGATGGGAGTGAAAGGAATTGACTATCAGAAGACTGGAAATATATTTTGCCAGACCCAGTGTGTAGAAAGTAATCGTATCAGAACCCTTCTGGCTTTGGGGGCTTTTTGTGAATTGAAACCTACAGCAAGATTGGCACTTTCATCACTATTTAATATCAAACTTAAAAATGAAAATCCTGTTCCTTGTTCATTTGACAGTGGGTTCCGTGACAATGATTCAAAATATGATAAAACCCCTCCCAGTGCTTTACAGGTCAGGTGTTTGACAGAATACAACTCTTGAGGACTTATGTCCCAAGCCTCCTACTTTAAAAGTTTTTCGTAAGTTAATAATAAAAATGATGTAGCAGATTAAAACTCATTCCAAATGTATACCTAATGCACAGTGTTTTCAATAACCTCTGAATATGCGTTATCAAGACTGTAAATGCTTTAGGAAATCGTTAAAGAATACCACAGTGTTTCTTTGTTTCCAAAGGCCAAAATGCAAAGCACCAGATTTACTCTGGTAAAATCTCAACATAGATGAACTGAAGTGATTGAAATCACTCCTGTTTGACAAAAATCAGTTAAAAAGTAAGGGTGTCACCAATGTTTTTATTTAATACTAAAAATCTGATACGATTTTCAGTTTGACTAACACAAAGCATGTGTTGTACTTTGGCAGTTCACATGAATAAATGTTTTTCACTGAACAATTTTTAAAGTAGTCCCCTCCCGTATCTACTCATTTAGGTGGGAAAGATCAAGAGTAGTCACATTCAGAAATCAGCATCTATGCAGAATGTCGTGGGTTAAGCAGAGCAGAGTAAAATTTTTTTTTTTTCCCCTTTTCCCTTCTCTTCATAAATAGCTATCAAGAAGCTATGTTTTGGATTCCTGCTCAGGAGAGAATTGATAAGAGAAGAACAGAAAAGAACGTTTATAGTTATTGCTAGGATGTTGCTATTTGTTCTCAAGGACGAGATACATTCAGCCTCTCTCCTCTCAATAGACAGAGAGAGAGCCCGGCTTCTAGCTTGGGATTTGCTTTTAAGTCAAGATTGAGAAGCAGACTGACCAATTATTCCATCCCATGCACGTCATACCCAGTATTTAGAAGAGGACTCTTCGAGGAGAGCGGGCTTTTCACTTCCGGATTCGTCTCGCTTTGGGGAGCCTGCGTTCGCTCTCCCAAGGCCTTCCCCCCCCTTCCCCCCACGGTCGCCGTTAGCTCTCGGCCCGGGACACTCGTTTATCTCCGTTCCGTGAGTTTTGGCATCCTCCCTTTCCAGGAGGATCATTAGCTGGTGGGTTTTTTTGGGTTTTTTTTTGTTTTTTTGTTTTGTTTTGTTTTTTCCTCTGCTTCGGTCAGCTCTCGGGTTGGGACGCTTGGGCTGTTATCTCCGTTCCGTGAGTGCCTCCGGGAGCGGTGCACCCCCTTTCCCCCTTTTCCCCCCCTTTCTGGAGGAATCGTCTGTGCTGTTTCTGGGGATTATTAGCTGCCAACAGGCCGAGCCTTTTTCGGGGGGGCAGTATCATTGTCAACAGGCCGAGCCTTTTTCGGGGGGGCAGCATAATTTTGTATCACCTATTCTCTCCCTCCTTTGGGGCCACTGGCTGGGAGTGGGCTAGGCCTTTGGTCATCAGGTGGGGAGGGGCAGTATCACTGTGTATCACATTGCATCTTTGTATATAGTATTATTTCTAATATTATTGTAGTTTAGTAATTAAATTGTCCTTATCTCAACCCACGAGTCCTCTTTGCCATTTACCTCTTTAATTCTCTCCCCTATCATTGGGTGGGGGCAGGGACTGTGTGAGCAGGTGTGTGTGTTTTGGCCCCCAGCCAAGGGCCAACCCGCCACACAGTAGTTTTGTTATAAAGTTTAACATGAATAACCACATAATTACATATAAGAAAAAGATTTATATAGCAACCTGCAACTGCTTATATCAAAGTTCTGTGCAATGGCTCAAAAGAAACCATTAAGTTGTAAATGGGCAGTTTTATTATTTTTTTTAAAATCTAAATATATACTTTTCAACAGAAGTTAATGGCCCTTTGGTGCTACTCTGGTGTATTAGCTAAATAGCAGCCACATACTTACACATACACACTCACAGCTGTGTGTGCTTTTAAAGTATATATGCACACATACATGTAGCTATAGACACAAGGGACCATAATAAAAGTTTTCTAGCTCATCACTTATCTCAGATGATACATGCTTTGTGCCTTTTTTATTCATTCATATGACAAACATTAATTTAGTGAGAATTTCTAGCCTTGGCCCGTTGAGTTTTTTAAAATTGTCTGAAAAGTGTGTTGGCATTGAGTCACTAAACTTAACATAAATTCTAAGTGAAGAAGGAATATTTGCAAAAGATTGCATCTGATTTCAGATCTTTGTGGTTTACATTAATCACATAGTACTTGACCTCTGATCAATAGGATGCGATCAAAAAGATTGTAAAGAGTTAATACAAGCACAGTACAACACTGGCCTGAAAAGAGATAACTGCAAGCTTGCCTGAAGAGTTCTGACACCCAATGAAACAAGCAAACAAAAAAAAGTTTCTGTCAGGCATTTTTCTTGTTAATAATCCTTAACACTCTAATTGCATGGTATTTTGGAAAGCTCAGAAACAAATGACCTGCTCCACACTAGTTGGGCATAACAAAAACAACTATGTATCCATAATTCATGTTTTATTTGTTCTTTTTTCTCTACTATATGTTAACTACCATAAACAAAGCAAGTTCTGGGTTTGCCTAAGCTGGCATTTCATGTTACAGCCTTACTGGAAGCCTCCAGTCTAGCAAGAGCTTGAATGAAAATTGGACTTATTGTGTATACACCAGAGTTATAGAACTTGTAACGTGGGAGCTCACATTCTACAGTAGTAAGTCTTCTGTCTTAAAGAAAACAGGTTTACTGTCAACTGGAAATGATTTTTTGGTGATGTTCTTCATGGCCAAATCATACATGATCTACTGAAGGAAGAAGAAAGCCAGATAGCTAATCCCAGGGAATGTGCCATATACATAGTAAACTGGATAGTGCTGATGTAGAGGCCAACACTTGGCTAAACGCTCATCCCACTGGTAAATCTAGTTCCATTCTTAAAGCCAAAATAGGGCTCTTTAAACTTATTTATGTCTCTCTCTATGCCTATAAATCACTATTTTAAAACAATTTAATGATCTCTAATGCACTTATTTATGATTTTAAAACATTTGGGACTGAGGTGTCTGCAGTTGCCTAAGGGATAATGCAGTATGAGGTGGGCCAGGCAGAGACAGTGTAAGTCCATTACAGCAAGAAGTGAAGTGAAAAAAGTGAGTTTAAAGAGAAAGAGTGCTTGACACACAGGAAGGAGGCTGCCATTCCTGCACTGTGGATGGGGACTATCAAAGGCAAAGTAGAAAGAGGGTTGGGGGTGAAGAGAACAAATGGAGCACAGAGGAAGGAAGACTGGGCAGAGGCCCTTTAACAGAAATTAAATGCACTGAGGATCAGCACCTGACTTTAAAGATGAGAGTGAAGGTTCACATTTCACATATAAGAACAAAGGTGAAGTTGGCGAAAAGTTTCCATGGGGAGCAGTGACACATTAGAAAGAGAAGAGTGGAAGGTTTTATAAAAGAGGGAAGGATGGAGGAGGAGAAGGTTAGTTATATCATTTGCAGGAACCCTAGCCCAGGATCGTAGTCCTTTCCCATACTTCTGAAGTCTAAAGTACTTTGTCCATGGAAGAAATTTTCAGGAGTTAAAGAGAAGGATGTAGTGCTGATTTTTACACATAGAGCATGCACTGATTTTAGAACCACCCGTGTTCAACCAGTGCAGGAAAGAAATCTTAGCCTACTGGCGGAAAGAAGGAATTGTCAACTGTCAGGAAACAGAGTAGATAACTCTGAGTTATATGGAGGTGCAATACACAACAGTGCCACTAGCACAGATGTCTATTTATTTTCAGATAAACAGGTCCTTAAGAGTACCATAAACCAAAATCAGTGGCCATGTCAGAACAACCCTTAAAAGACTATGAATCTTAGCATTTTGCTGATTTTTTTTCTCAGAAAAATTAAAACATTCATCACAGAGGTACATTTAGAGGTCTCCAAATGCCCGTGCTCAAGAATGAAGCCTTTTCTTTGTACACCAACACGAAACCACTAATTTGCAAGAAGAATCACCTTGCACAATTATTCCTACGATTAAAACTTGGAGTGCTCCCAAAATGTTCCAGCAAGATACTTGGCTTGTCCATTGCTAAACAGAATGTCTCACCATTAACACAAACGGTCACCTTGCAGAATGGGGTGCAACACCACAGAAACTGTTGAAACTGTGATGTTAAAACCAAGTCATCTTATTGTCAGATAATGCAAAGGTAATATTTACATAATGTTTTGCAATGTTTCTTGAAGTGAAAATTATGCAACCACAGATTCCTGTTCGTGGATGCCTTATGCCCCCACTTACAGTCTTTTCTGAATGCCAATGTTTGGCTGCAAAGCGAATACTTTAGAGGATTTCACTGTGTTCCTGCGGGGCTGATGGGTCCACTGAAAAGATTCTAATAAGTGTCAGACATTGAAAAATGAGGACTCTTGACATTAGGTGAACGACACATAGCCTCTCTCCTGAAACAACCATAAAATGAATTGAATCATTAACAATGTCCTTGCCCTCCAATACATGCATGATGGAACTGTTATAAGCTTTGTCAAATGCAGTTAAACAGGCTCATATAAAGGCCCATTATTAATAAAAGGAAAGCTATGCATTTCTAAAGGGAAGACATCTTCCTAAGCTGGATATTAAACATTACATGAAAAAAAAAAATTCCAATTAGTAACATTCCTACACTTGTAAATAGAAAAAAGTTTTGCTAATTGTCCTCTCATGTGCCCCATTTGAAATTATTCCTCTGAACATTTAGACTTTTTTTTATCTCTTTCACAGCTTGCAATTATAACTTCACATCACATCTCCAATTCTTAATACAGTCATTTATATGCAGTGAAAAGCTGGAAGTGGCTAATAGCCACTAAACAGAATCTTGTTTGGGACTAACAGCTTTGGGTGATGGTATCTAAGGCGGTGGGCCAGAAAGAAAAAAAAAAAAAGATGGGGGGGAGGGGCGGAGGGGTGTTGAACATGACCATTCATCTAACATAAAAGACAATCGATTGCCATGCAACTCAACTCAACTGCTGATTTGGAATTCATTCAAATACAGAGCCCTGAACAGAATCCTTGAATGAGTAAACAATTTGCTTTTGTTAAAGACACGAGTTCTCTCATCATCTGGCATTAAAAAACAATGCACAGTAAATATTCTGAGCTCAGGTTAATTACAAAAGAAACTTTCATTCAGTTTTAGAGATTATTCTAAAAAAAGTATAATTTAATATTGAATTGAAAAGGGGGCTCAGTGGGTGTTAGACATGTTCAAAAGTTTATGAATAACTCCTTTCATAGATGGTTGACTTCAGAACTTAAGGGCAATTATGGACACCTGAAAAATAAAAAATAATAGCAACTGATACACATATTTTTTTAAAAAATTACACATTTTTAGTAACTATATGGACCTTTGTGTTTATACACCAGCAAGTAATGGCAATCAAGAAAAAGGGCTTTGCATTCTGTAATGAGCATAACCCTATCAAAGTGCATACATTGCTCAAAAAAACCCTCACTTGAAAATGCAAGGGAGGTTTAAATTGCTTTTTCAAGATAACCAGATAGAAAGAACTACAACGTGTAGTTACTCTATGCCAGTTTAACTACCCCATGACCTTACAAAAAAATACATCATAGAGGAGTAACGTCTAAATTTGTCTTCCACATTGGAAAATGCTTTTCTCATACGTATGACCTCTGTCAGACTGATACCTGAATTAACACCATGTTCAGAGGAGGATGCCTCATATCTTGTTGTCCTCAGAATTCCAGTCATAAATTCAAACCAGCCACATGCTGAATTGTTTAATTGTTCTTAGTTAAGATTACAAGTGAGGGGAAAAAAAATAAATGATTGTCCGTAAGAAGAAACGGTTTTCCTTCGACACAAAACAAGAGCTTTTCAACATGTGGATATATACTTCTGATTAACACAATCAAGTAATGACAGTCAACACAATAATGGGGTGGTCTGGTGGAATAAAATAAGAAAATGGATTTTGTCTTACTGACAGTAGGAAACCTAAATTATTATGTAACTTTTAAATTTACTCAAAATTTACAGTTATTTTTGTCTCTAGTTGTGACAGGTTCTCACCTAAAATTATATAATCTTTAACTGCTTTGGTATGTGCAAGATTTAAAGCAAATCCTGAAGCAGAATCAAATGCAGGCATTTGAAAGGCTATCTTTGAATGCACCATTCCTGAAAAGTAAACCTTGGCCAAGTCTTCAATAACTGAAAAATCCAGTGAACTGCAATCTATCTCTGGATAACATGGTGTGTAACCTATGTGTGCCGCGCATATTTGACTGCATCCTTGTATCTAGAAATGAATAGGCAGGACTAGTCCATTTGTTGTGCTTCACAGCCCCAAAATCTGGGCTACCAGCTGTTAAAGACAATTTTCATTGAATATTTTTAACTTCATTAACCTAAAGAAATCCTACTGATTGTTTGTCTTCTATTTACAGTTTATTTTTGTTTTGTACAGCTGTGTAACCTGAGAAACTCTCTTTGCATTGTGTGTTAAATGTTAGTGTCTCACTCAATGTTACTTGGCTGCAAACATAAACATCATCATTTCTACTTTCTAGCACTGGAAAACTGCCACCTTCTCACATCACAAATAGGTGAACTGAGGATAAAATGGTGATTCTTAGGGACTCTCAGAAAGAACTGAACACTCCTTCTTCATTTTGTGCTAAACCAAAGTCTACAGAAAACAAAAATAGACTATTCTATTTACCACATAAAATATTTCTACATCTCATGCTGACTGAAGTAATTCTAAGGTTCTAAACTAAATCTGCAGCTATAGCACATTCTTATAAAATTTTCCAAGGCCCAGATTTCAGCTGAGGAGCCCACAAGAGTAAACAATTAAGACCCTGCCTCTTTTTACATACTGGGGAGCAAGGCTGAGAAATTTCCTTGAGCAAAGCACTGAAGTGCTTCATGTAAGCTCTTGCTATACTGACTCTCCTATTTTTCTAAAAGACATATAGCTATTAGTCATCCTTGAAATATTCTTCCCAGAACTGACCTGCTGAACTGTAAGCTCTGTGGAGTGAGAAGGAAAATGGGGTGTATTTTCTGAAAGTCTGTTTACATAATCTTAGAAAAGCAAAGAAGCAAAGGAAGGATTTGCCTGCTCTCCAGCTGACCTTGAAGTCTGTAGGGCAAACCACAAAAGTTATGTAACAATTAAAACAGACAAGAGGAAAGGAGGCAAATCCTCTAGAATTCCTAAATATAGAAATGTTATATATGATTGAGCCACCATTGTTTTAAATCTGCCTAGTGCATTTTGTGAGCCCAATCTTGGCTTAATTACTGTAGTTAAAAAAAATCTTAGTTAATTTATAACACAACACAGTATCATATAAAATAAACGGGAACATACTATTTCCAACACAGCCGTTGGAAAATGGAATGTCAATAAAACTAACTCCTCAAATTTTAACTTTCTCAAATTAGACAAAAATATTAAAATATAGAAAATAATCCTGTCTTCCATTCACATGTGGGTTTTTTTTTCTATGTGTAGTGGTCATCATCTATAAAGACAACAATCAACAATGAATAATAGACAGTAAGATATTTCAGTCTCCATTAATTTTGAACCATCCTGAAGTTACTTCAATATTAAGCTGAGATCATTCTACAAAAAAGCTGATCTGGCACAGGATATAAATCGTGATTTGAAAAGATTGTCACTATGTTGTAGCAATTAAGGGGAGAGCAGAGCCAGCTCTCATATGTTCTATCCAACAATTTAACTATATTTTTTAAAAGTATAATGGTTTTGACTTTTTTTAATTCCAAAATGCATTATTCTCCACACTAATCAAACCTGAGCAGGCTGAGGCAGATATTAGCAGAGAACTTCTGTAGAAGTGGTCTAAGACAACAGGATTCTCTTTCATAGTTGCCTGCGCACATTCCAGCTCCATTCCTAAAAAGGCAATTCAGAAAGGCAGCCTTAAAAGATCACTGTTAATTTATCAGTAATTTATACCTCTTGTGGGAATAACTGTATTGGGTTGTGTCTCTTTAACAGGAGAGTGAGTTGAACTCGGGATTGACAAAATCAGCCAAACAAGTTAAAAGACTGGAGTGGCTGCTAGCTTAAGATAAAAAAGCAGATAGCTGATGGATAGGAAGATACTCATGTGAATATAAAATGTCCTGTGAATTACCTAGGACTTTTAAAATACTAAATTTTAAAGGAGAAAAAGGGAACATAAGTAAAGCTAGGAGGTGACATGCTATAGCTGTAAACCAGATTATTTTCCCATTTACAACTTCAGAATGATGTACCTGTCAGGCATCACATCTCCAGTGACGTGACCTTGACCTGTCAACCTGGACGCATTAAAATACTCTGTCTGGCCTCTAACACTAATAACGATCACAGGGTACGGCATAAAGAATTCTTCAGAATGCTCTAAAGAGCAAGGGTAAAAGAGGAAGAATAACATAAAATGCTTCAATCACAGTTATAGCCCTGAACTTTTTGTCTGACAAAAAGGTCAGAGAGGGTAAAGAAGACAGATATTTAGGAAATAAAGGTGTTGTTTGTTTTCTTCCAACAATATAAAAGGATTCAATATAAAAAAGAAACATTGCTGGCATAAAGGACACAAACTAAGTATTCCACCTCCTTTCTTAATGCTCTTAGAGGGGTACAGTGCAAAATTGTAACGACTGTGGTCAAAAGCAGAACAGAAGTTTAACGAGATGACTGTAAGCAAAATTAGGATATTCTGTATGCAATCTGTACTGCACATCTTTTGGCAAATAAGATCCATATAATGCCTATGACATGATTTCTTCCTTCCCACCAAAAGAGAGAGAGGGGAGAAAAAAATGAAAACCCCACTAACATACATCTATCTCTCTTACAAGAACTGGAATACTGCTGTTAGAAAAAAACTAGCAATGCATTTTAAAATATTTCCATTATGAAAGCATATTTGAGAGCAACTACAGTAAGCAGAATAATTAGCTTGGTATTTTGTGAATTGATAGCTTTGCATACGTTTTGCCCAAGACTGTTAGACCTTCTTAGTACCACTTCTGGATACGATACAGACTGATTTCTTAATTGATCCAACTTTCTCTGTATAGGAACTCCATACAGAAAAGAATCATGTGGTGTGGAAAAAATCCATGGGATGAGGTCCTGTGACCCTCCTAGAAGATACTGCCACTGTTGAAAGGCACAGCTCTCTCACTTTGTGCAGAGTGCACAGACATGCAGGCCAGACACAGCACTTCGCTGTCCATGTCCAAAATATCTATGTTCCAGTGAAGGAACTACCAGGGTAGACTAATTGCACCTGACAAATCTGCTGTCCTTCTACGATGGGGTCACAGCGCTGGTGAATACGAGAAAATAAACTGACACCATCTACCTGGACTTGTGCAAAGCATTTGACACTGTTCCACATGACATCCTTATCTCTACATTGTAGAGACATGGATTTGATGCATGGACTACTCAATAGATAAGGAATTGGCTGGATGGTGTCACTCAAAGAGTTGTGGTCAATGGCTCAATATCCAAGTGGAGACTGGTGACAAGTGGCTTTCTGCAAGGATTGGTACTGGGACCAGTGTTGTTTAACATCTTAGTTGGAGAAATGGACAGTAGGATTGAGTGCACCCTCAGCAAGTTTGCCAATGACACCAAGATGTGCGGTGTTGTGTACATGCTGGAGGGAAGGGATACGATCCAGAGGGACCTTGACAGGCTTGAGAGGTGAGCCTGTGCAAACTGCATGAAGTTCAAGAAGGCCAAGTGCAAGGTCCTGCACCTGGTTCAGGGCAATCCCAAGCACAAATACAGGCTGGGAGGAGAATGGATCAAGAACAGCCCTGAGGAGAGGGACTTTGGGCTGCTGGTTGATGAAAAGCTGAACATGAGCTGGCAGTGCGCTTACAGCCCAGAAAGCCAACTGTGTCCTGGGCTGCATCAAAAGAAGTGTGACCAACAGGTCAAAGGAGGTGATTCCTCCCCTTTATTCTGCTCTCATGAGACCCCACCCGGAGTACTGCATCCAGCTCTGGAGTCCTCAGCACAGAAAAGACACGGAACTGTTGGAGTGAGTCCAGAGGAGGGCCACAAAGATGGTCAGATGGCTGGAGCACCTCCCGTATGAGGACAGACTGAGAGGGTTGGAGTTGTTTAGCCTGGAGAAGAGAAGGCTCCAGGGAGACATTAGAGCAGCCTTCCAGTACTTAAAGGGCGCTACAGGAGAGATGGGGAGGCACTCTTCATCAGGAAGTGTAGTGATAGGACGAGGGGTAATGGTTTCAAGCTGAAAGACAGTATATTTAGATTAGATATTTACAAAGAATTTTTTTACTGTGAGGATGGTGAGGCACTGGAACAGGTTGCCCAGAGAAGCTGTGGATGCCCCAACCCTGGAGGGGTTCAAGGCAAGGCTGGATGAGGCTTTGCACAACCTGATGTAATAGAAGATGTCCCTGCCCATGACAGGGGTTTGCAACTAGATGAGTTTTAAGGTGCCTTCCAACCCAAACCATTCTGTGATTCTACGATTCTGTGATTCTAAATGCACAATCCGGAGCTAGGTGCCCTTTAGAGATAGGCAACAGTTTTCAGCCATAACACTGTCAGGATCGATGAAAATTTAACCCACTTTGGGAATGTCTCGCAATTTTTCTGAACTGTTAGTGGAAAAAGGAAGGAAACCACAGGAAGCTGAAAGGTGTATTTTTATACTTTCCAAATACAAAGTTTTCATTTTAAACTGAATTCCATCAGATGTACTACAAAACAATCTTCCCCTCCAGAAAAAGAACAACTCCTCTCTCTCCTTCACTCTAGTATTCATGTGTACACTCATTCATTAGTATTTCTTATCCATTCAAAACCTCACTCTGCTTACTGCCCTCAGAGGATTACTCAGTTTGGAGGTTCTAAGAGTCTCAATTTTACAGATGGCAGAATAGGTCACTAAGAAGCACTTTCATTTAATGTCATCTACAGATCTAGCTGGAAAGCTAGAGCAAGGCAGTTGACAAAGTGAGAAGCATCTCAGGTCAGCCAACTGCTTCCTTGTCCAACATCATAGGAGAGAGGAGTAGGTTATTCCAGCCTGAAAAGCCAGTCTGTGTCTCCAGTTCACACAGCACGCCAGTTTTGCTGCTTTTGGAGCCTAGGAGGAGGCTCAGCACATCACAGTTTGTGCTTCCCTGATCTCATCCCCCCTAACAGCCACAGGAAAAAAAGTTCAGAAAATTGGTAAGGAGCATAGACAGAGCAAGGCTGCTCTCTTGCCTTCTTCCTCCAGCTTTCCTCTCTATCTACATTTCCTACAGTCCTCTGAATTCTCTGATCTTTTCCATAACCTGTCCTTCAGCAAGCCTTAGGAAACCCATTTGTCCCTCTAGACCCCTTGCTCTTTCAGCATCTCTTTGCAAGATTCCACTTACTGTCTCCACTGCTAAGTGTTCTTGTGTTATCCCTGTTTAAGCAGAAGCGAGAAAAATCGAAAACCTGCACCTGCAGCAACTACTTGCCCCAGAAAGAAGTATCTGCAGCACTGCTTTGTATTTCACAATCAGAGGAATCAGAGTGTATAAGAAAGGATAGAGCTCCTGCTGATATGGAATAAAAACTGCTTTCTTTAAAATCAAGCTATAAGAGGTTCCTTTTACTTTCAATGAGCTGCACTCACCTTATTATGATAACCTATTGTATTGACCGAGACTGAAACCAATCTCCCACCTTCTAGAGGAACACATTACCTCAAGCTCTGAGATCAGGCAAGGGTTAGAAACAAACTACTCATGCTTTTTGCTAAGTATGAGCTTTGTGCAACAACATGCAAATTTATAGGGCTAGACAGAATATGAGCATGGACAGAAGTAAGTAGATTTTGTAGGCTGGTAGGAGCTCAGCTGGAAGGCCCAGCTCTATTCCTGCTCTGAAGATAGTCCGTTTTGTGATATTTCACATAAGTGGCTTTCAGAGGGAGAACTGGAATTTAGGTTTCTCTCACCAAGTCCGAAGTGTCTAAACCCAGGTTACATAGTTACGCTTCCTTCCTAGCCTTAGGAATCTTAGTTTGTTTTTTCCAGTGACAAGGCTTCAGCAGTGTTTTCCCTAAGTCCTCCCATCCACCATACAAGAGGGCCTCATATCTGTCTCAAAATCTGGTCATCCTGTGTGCTGGAAAAACTAGGTACTGCGTTGCCTAAATGCATGATCTTAAATCTTTGTCTGGATCTAGCTTCAGGGGACTGTCCTTAGATCACAAACAATCCATAGCAAATGGGAAACTGAGTTTTGAGTTTTAGACAAGCACGAAATCACCTAACGTCTTCTATTGTCCATAGGAAAGTTTTATAAATTTGAAGCTGAAATCTGGATTAAAAATATTTACGTCTTAGAACATGCTTTGTCTTCTAAAATTGCTCGGAACCCTCAGATATACTGAAATAATACTGTATATATACTGTATACTATAAGAACTTGCGAGTTGCAGTACAAGGGACATTCTTCAGGGCAATGCTGCTCTTTGATATATCAGAGCAGTCTGGTCCTCTTCATACCCTATTCCAATGCTTCCACAGCAGACAACTTCAATCCCAAGAGTACACTCACTTTTACCACTGTGGTATGGCATAAAGAAGAAAACTGCAACCTGCAGCTATACTGACAAACATCAGGGCAGACACTAACTAAGCACAAGAGGATATGAATATACAAATGGCAAATTATCTTGAGACTGTGATAGTCTCTGTTTATTTCATTAACTTCAATTAGAAGGCAAATTTCAGAATTACCACTTTTGAAAAGATAATAAAGAAGAGATAAAACACAAAACCTGTCCTTTCAAATTAAGTGTAACATGGTACATCAGAAAGTTAAACACTAATTCCAAGAAATATAAAATTGCACATAAGGTAACTGGTAGTCTCAAACAGACAACTACTAAAAAAAGGATTTTCTTAATGATGCGCATATATACACATTCACATACCACTTCTTGTAATGGCTTATTCAAAGGTACCAATGCTTCTCAGAAGACAAATTTCTAAGAAATACCTGAACAGCTACACTTCAGGCTCCAAATGTTTTCTGAAAAAAAAGAAACACTCCCTTTTTCAAAATGTAGTTTCAGATTAGCATTGAGGTATTGTGAGGTTTCCCACTCCTGGTATTTCATTTGGACACTAATGATTGTTACTTTCGTTCACTGTTTTCTTCATCTATGTGTAAGAAGACCAGGTGAAACACTATGTGTTGAAAAATCAATGTGAAAGAAAAAGCATTAAATATAACTTAAATCTGTATTTTTAAAGTATGCATAGACGGCTAAATTACTTGGGTGTAAATACGCTTAACCAACAACTCAGAAACAAATATGAACTGAAGATGTGAAGATTAGAACAGTTGTTTTACTGTGTTCATGCTTAAGTGCTCAGCTGCAAAGCAACCAGGGACCACAAGTAAGTAGTTTGAAGCTTCAATTACCTTTACAAAAGTACCTTTCAAAATAAAATATTTTATCAATGAAACTACAAAACAGTATAGAAGAGACATTTGTTTCAGCAGACTTGGCTGCACCAAGGACTAGTCCTCGAAAATGGATGGATATCCTGTATACTGAAATCCCTTAAAAACTTTCCACTTTTCAGTTCAATAATAATTTCTTTCTTCATTACCTCTTATCAATGCAAAACCCTAGGAAATGCTGGAATAGGTTCATCAACAAACTACTGGATGAACACTGAAGATCAAAAGTTAATGAAAATTAGTCAATGAAAATTGCTATAGGATAGACTAGCCCACATTTCCCCAAAGTATTCAGATGATCTGGCAATATTTGGCCAATTGCTTTGTGCACATTAAGAGTTCTGGACCAAAATGCAACTAGACACAGCTTTAGTTATTTCTGTTACTCTTGAAGAAAATTTTAAAGTGCTGATGAGGCCCTAGAAGATGAGAGACTGCTAAAATTAGGAACTCAGAAGACATTCTATGAAGAATTCTGAAGCTTCTTTCACAAACATATCTACTCTGAATGAATGGTTGTATTTTTTTATTACTATTATTATTATAAAAATAAAATGAAATATATAACTAGAGCGCATTGAAAAGGGGAAATTGTATCCCATAGATTTTATCAGTGTATTTTTCCTGTTCTGAAGAGAAAGAATGAAAAAATTAAAACCAGAAAACTTTTCATTGAAAAGTAGTCCAAAATGTCAAAAAATATCACTTTGAAGTTTTCTGATTCAAAGAAAAAAGATTTAAATATTCCTAGTCTGAATATTTATCAATGGTTTATGTAGGATGATTATTCTCAGATGCTTCAATAGTAAATTTTAAAATCCTTGCTGCAATATCCCTTGGGCTGCTCGACTTTCTGTGTCTCCCATGGGGCTGTGAGGTCCATGAGGGACTGCATCTTTTCCTATTGCTGTGTATATGTACTATCGGACAAGGGATGCCAGTGAGATTCAACTTCCACCTTGTAGTACAGCCATTTTACAAAAGGGATTAACCCCAAGATGAAATAATTCCTCTGACATAGAGAAGCAAGAACCTATTCTGACTACTTCAGTTACTAGGTGACTAGATCTTATCAGCTGGATACTTCTATATTTCTAGCTAGATTCTACCGTAAAGTTCATCATGGACCTGCATATTTTGCTAAAAAATACTGGTGGGCAGATTTCTGAGACTGACAAATCTACGTATATTTACAAAATAAACAGTCAAGAAAACTCTTATTTGTTTTGTGTACATATGGTTTCAACATCAATACTGAACGGAAAACAATTTCCATTACACTCACACATACCCTTGAATAGTAGTCTTTGTTCTTTAGCACACATTGCAGATTTTATTAGGATTTCAGAAAAAAAAAAAGAATGAAATAATGCAAGATTCAAATAAAAAATATTCTAAATTACACTATTTTGTCTTTGCTGAAAACATAACTTGGCATAAGAAAAGAAGGCAGTGTATGACATTAATAATATTCATGTGAGTAGAATCAATGCATCATGTTGTCATAAAACTGGCATTTTCATTTCTCACTCCCACAGACATAAAATAGCAGCATCCAATATGCTGTCAAGGCACCACATACCAGTGGTAAAATGCATTCAAACTTTCAGATGTGTAAAACAGATGACTGTTTCGGAGTATCTTAGGAATGCTCTAAAAGTAGCCAGAAACATTTAAACTACATTAGACAAATTATTCTTGAAGAAGATACAGTAATGTGTATTGGTAAACAACACTAAGTAGCAAAGAAATCTGATTTTGCACTTGCTCTCCCTAGAGATGCAAATGAGGAAAACCAATAAGCATTATGCAGATGATATAAATCAGTTTACTTATTTTATTCTCTCAACTGCCTGATAAAACACTGAATATGAGGTCAAAATCTTGATCTTTAAGAACCACTATACTGAAGAAGTCAGAAACCTAACTAGCAAGTCTCAATATCACATAATAATTTTTTATTTATTAGCAAAAGCTATCCTTTGGTTTTTTCAGTGCAGCAGAGAAAATGGTGTTGAGAAACTGGGTACAACTAAAAGTGCATAAAGGAGAAAAAAATCAGAAAAATTGCTAGTTCAGTTTTACTTCTTAGCTATTCATTTTGTACACTGGGCAAGAAATACTGATTCATATTCATTGGCATAATGAGCTCATGAAAAGAAGAAAACAGGCAATAAAGTATCTAGACACCAAAAATTTCTAAATGTCAATCACCATCAAAAATTTTATCTTATATTGATTGGGTTTTTTGTATAGATTAAAACCCATTGATTAAAAAAGAGCCATATTGTTTCCCTTCATCTTTGACCTCAGTCAACAGATCCAGAACATACTAGTGTAATTTATGGCATAAAACGTGTCCAGCTCCACAGTTTGTGTGATGCTACAATTACATCATCCATAACTATATCCTTCTGTTAGGACAAGTTCAGATTCCCTGTTCTGGGCATTCAGTGACCCAAATTACTCAGCCTTAACCTATAACTTTGACCTTGTCTTCCACTATGTGCTAAGGACATGAGTTCAGCACTGCTTTAATTTCCTTCTACCATTTTATCTTCATGCTCTCTTTCCAGCTGTCTCACATTCATGGAATGTCTTCTGAATCCCTGTTTACAGACTTTATTCTCTCATCTTTCAAATTGCTTCTAAAAACTTTCTCCCAAAGTTTTCCATTAAAGGAATAGTGCAGTGCACTTGGATATCAAAAATACATGCATGTCTGACAGCTAATTGCATAATCCTTTATAAAAATTATAGTGACATTTTTATTTATTTTCTCCTTTTTTTTGTGTCACATTTGAGTTTAAACTGTAACCTCCTCATGGTGGGGACTTTTCCATTAGCTGATTCATCATTATTTTTCTCCACTCAAAAGCAAAATAATTTATGTTTGCCCATGACACTCCAAAATTTAGTCATTCCAAAACAAGACAGAAAATAAGGAGGATGACAAGATACTAGAAGCTGGGAAGAGCAGTATTTTTCCTATAATGGGGACACAAACACCTCAGTCCTTCAACAATGGAATGGGCGGTAACTCTGAAGTCCCCAAAACCAGCGCTTATCCATAAAATATACCCTTTCAACTCCTGAAAAGCACCAGTAATTCACTTCTATGAAAAACTCTAAAATTTAAAACTGTGGCATTTCACACTGAGAGTCATGTAATACAAAATTACCATCTGAACAAGGTATCTTTTTAAAGGTGAATGGCTGAGATCCACCCATATTCAGCACTAAAAGAAAGGTGCTTCCCTGTAAACAATTTACCCCAACATTTACTAAACAATCACTAAAACAGATGCCTTAGAGAGGCAAAATGAACCGCTGTCTGAAGAATGAATGTATTTTCAATACTTAATATGTGATTTTCTTTTTTATTAAAATGGGCTTGGAGATCCTGTTTGATGCTACAGGAATCAAGCAGAAAAATGTAGCTGCGTCAGGATCAAAGTCTAAATTGTTTATATCAAACCAAAAAAAACCTCAAAAAACCCCAAAAACTGGGCCCTATTCCTGTTCTTGTATGTATTTATGTAAGTTAGCCCAAACCCTTGCCTCTTCACAGAATTATGTGGGGTTTTTTTAGTAGAAATGTTATGAGACTTTTTCCAACTGCAAAAACAGAGTGAAGGATTAAGATACTTTATGTTTAATCAATCATTCTGAATATTTGAATTTTAAAACAATTTCATGTAGCATAATAACCAACTAAAATACTTTCTGTTTAAATTTTAGAAACTGAAGTTCACATCAAGAATGTATCACAATATTATTACACAGATTATATGGAAAGATTTAGACTAGATATAAATAAGGAATTTTATACTGTGAGTGTGGTGAGACACTGGAACATGTTGCCCAGGGAAGCTGTGGATGCCCCATCCCTGGAGGTGTTCAAGGCCAGGCTGGATGAGGCTTTGAGCAACCTGGGCTAGTGGAGGGTGTTCCTGCCCACGGCAGGGGGGTTGGAACTCGATGATCTTTAAGATCCCTTAAACCCAAACCATTCTGTGATTCCACGATTTTATGATTACTCCTATCTACACATTTAACAAAAAAACAAGGGATTCCATATTACTGTAGTTAAACTATCCCAGGAACCTTTTTTTTTTTTCACAGTCTTTAACATAACTTTAGGGTGAATTTTGTTTTCTCTGGTCTGTTTATTCCATGCAACATAATCTAATAAACTTCTGAACTTCAGTTTTTTTTCCCAAATGTCTAATTTTCCCCTCTCTATAAAAGTAGTATAAATGACAATTTTTTCCATTTTACAACTTCAATACTCAATTTCCAAAAAATAGGTCTCATTCAATGTAGTATATAAGGTAGGATGCCATATACAAATGAATTAGTTCATCATTCACCTTACTTATTGCTGACTCAATTGTTTAATTGGTCCATTTATGGTTTTGTTTTAGAAGTATGCTTATGGATAAAAATAATGTAGATATTTTTCAAAGTATTTAACTATTTTACAGTATTCTTACATGGATAATAATGGTATTTATGTTCTGTATGAAACTGTTTTACAAAAATAATCTCCTACCTTGTTTTAGAAATGTAGCATAAGCAATACTTCTGAGACAAACTCCTAATGAAATTTTGCAATATTTATTTTTTCTCTTTTGTATGACTTCTGATGTTTACTGCTTAGAATTTACTGCTATTTATCTATATTCAATATAATCATGCAACAGCCTGTTAATTCTTCATGTGTGCCTTAAAGTGCAAAAGATGCATTTGATTTCCTCAGATTTTTAATGAAAGATGAAATGATAGGAACTACTCTCTGCAAGTCAAGCAAAGATGGTTTTGGTACTCCTTGAACCCCTGGCTGGTTATTCTCTGATTTAGGATAGCTGAACCATAATTTACAGACACAGAAGTGATATAGCCACTTTTTGTTATGTTTTATGTATCTGAATGAGTAAATGAAAATTACAAGCTACACAATATTTCTTATGTTTTGTGAAAACCTGTGGCACATGGGTTCCATTTGTGAACATCTCAATTATATATTTTTTTAGAAGTGTTTCCTCTGAAACCAGTGACAAAACACATGCCAAACAATGTAGCAGACACCATAGAGAAATGGCATTGGTAGCACTAGGAATTTATTTTTGGACGGCTTTGTTTCAACGAAGAACAGATAAAAACAAATCTACAGCTTGTATGATTTGAAAGAGGAAGTCCTCCTGACTGGAATTTGTACTAGAAGAAATGCTAGCTACTCATCAGAGATGGCAGAGATCAAGAAGTATATCCCACACCTCCTGCTGCAGGCAACCCTAGGAGATGCCAGCATGAGGGTAGAGAGTTGGATGCATGAGAAACTCTCAGGTTCCACAAATGAAATTTGTTTGACTTCGAACTTTAAATCATTTTAAAACTTAAAAACCAAGCACAATTGGTATGCTTCTGCCCTAAATACATTGTGGACAAAGAATTCTTTTTCTTCTGAAAGTCAAACTAGCAAAATTTATGTACTAGACTCTTACATATGTGCCACCAAAATACACACTTGCAGTTTTGACTACTCTGAGGTATTCTATTATTACTGTAAATACCAGGATAACTCTGATTGTTTAACTCATAATAAATTCTGCCACCAAAATTACATTCTAAAGTTCTTTAATTTTCCACTAATTTCAAAAGAATAAAAAGCTGAACTGCAACACTATATTCATATCCTTGTAGTTTAATTGTTCCCATTGTTACTATTCACCTTGAAACCTGGTAGCACATTTTAAACAGCACATACTGTGACCTGACTGCTGTCTGCATTCTGGTTCTCCTGTGTTCCAGTGGAGTGTTTTTCCACTTAATTTTATTACAATTAAGGCAACCTGTATTCTGTTTTAAAACACCTAGTTTGTCAAGTTGACAACCTGCTCCAATTGACCTTGATTTATTCACCTTATTTATTCGTTTGCACTGCCTATGATTTTGGAAGAAAAACTACAAAAAGTATCTGAGATTGTATCCTGTTGTTCCTTCCTTCCTCCCTTCCTTTTCTTCCCTTCCCTCCTCTTTCTTCCCCTCCTCTTCTCTTTGTCCCTCTCTCCCAAAATCTGTGGACTCTTTGGCCTTACAAAGAGAACCACAGAAATTCAACAGCTGCCCTTATAGTTCCCAAGTCCATTTATGAAATTCACAGACTGAATTATAAAGCTTGTCTCAAGGATAAACCCGGATGATAAACACTATATTACTGATGCACCAGTTGGAGTAAGATATATCCAGTCTCTTTCAAAACTAATTACTCCTTTTATATTGTTTTCAGGGTGTGCTTTGTTTGTTTGGTTGGTTTTGTTTTTTTCCCCCACAACTAAAGCAGTTTGCCCTGCCTATATGGAGCAAAGCAATACCGAAGAAAGCTTGCCTTCTCCTTCTCTTTTCTCTTCTCCATTATTTTCCTTTCTTTTGAACATCTGTTTTAAAATTTCTGGGTTTGACAGATGCCTCAACCCTTACCGCAGAATTTTACATTGTTTAGGTAACTGTCTTAAGTCAGTGACTGCAAATCCAAATCATGTACCATTTTCAGAACGTTTTCTCATCCCCACTATTACTGCTTTCTGCCAGCTTGTATCCTTCATTGATCACTGTTTTAGCAAAGTGCTACAATTTTGTACATTGTACTTTTGGAAATCATGTTAATCAGCACTTGGCCCAAGAATAACTGAGTCAGATGGGAAGAGGAAAGAAAAGCATTTGAAAATTACATGCTGTGTGGCTATTTCTGTGATCTTTAAAAATTTTAGATGGGTTATATATAATTATTTTTTCTGAAGTTCAAAGGAATTATCAGTCTGATACTAGGTTGCAGTAAACGGCATTATATCAGTAAAAAATGTAACTGAGTCCCTAAGGAAAACATTGAACATTCTTCCATTTTGCATGTGGGCAAGGATAGTTTAGTAATGTCTATGTGATTGCTGTTGAAACTACAAGAGAAGACTAGTGATGTAAAGACCCTAAAAATGATAAAATAATTGTTTAAGGCAGCACAATAAAACATGCAAAGTTTTCACAGAAGATAGATTTTGGATTGGACAAAATGACAGGTGTTGAAAATTGCCCTTGTCAAAGAGTCAAAATAGCAATCAGTTTGAAGCTCATCTTAAAAAGTGTTTAGGAAAGGAGCATTTCTTTGAAAACAGAATGTCACACCAGAAAATGAGAGAGGGAGAAAGAAAATGAGTTTCACTAAGGCAAGTCTCTTCTAGAGGTGAAATGTTCTGGGATTTCTTTCTAGATACAATTGCCTTGAATTTAGTACTAATTTCACCACCATAATAAAGGACACAGCAATCTGTTTCAGCTAAAATGCTTTGGAAAGGGAATTCCTAAATTCAGCTATAAATTGTTGCCTAAGTACAAATATAGATAGATATAAACGCAGACATACAGAGATAAACAATAAATATAAAAATATGCATATATACATACATATATTTATGCATTCCTATATGCATAATATACAGTTTTTGAAATTTTGTCGTAAATATTCTGTAATATAACAACCAAATATCATTTGCAACATCCTACAGTATTTCAAATAAAGAGGAGATAAAAAACCTGTTGGACTATGAGTTTGCTCACAGACAGCATCTGTTACTAAGTACATTTCATAAAATTTGGGGAATTAAAACTAATTTAATTATGTAAATTAATTATGCAAAAGTACTATTTTTGAATATCAGATCTCTTGCCCGTTTCTTCCTATTTACCAACCAAAATAAGATATCAGAGCTCTCTTTTTCTTGCACTAAAAGACAAAAAACAGGTTTTGAAATTTTATTGTCTAACACTATCAACAGAATTGCTTCCTAAATTATAGTCACTTAAACGACAAAATGCTCTGAAGTCAAAGTACTTTTCAAGTGTCACTAACAGCATAATTTGAAGTTAATGTGGTTGTCCAGACATAATTCACTGACTAAATTTAACTTACAAGATGTTTGGCAACTACCATTCACAGGAAGAGTCAAATTTGACTCCAATAGCCAGGGCTGACATGGCAGGATACTATTTAAAATAATTTCATATTGTACTTGTTACAGTATCATTTAGCTACACAATTGTGAAACAAGATATATACACTTTTTAACGCACATCAATGTTCTAAACATTTAAACAGTTCAGAAGATTACAATTCTGACAAGTATGTATTGATGACTAAGATGCAAATACAGCTCAATGTATTTATGTTGAACACATTAATATGTTGAACACATTAATAGTAAATGTGACAGCTGAAGAAGAACTATTGGAAATTGGCATTTGTCCTATTGGAATAAGCATACATTTTATGTCCTTACAAACTGGCTAATGCAAAACAGAAACAGACTACCAAATTGTCAAAAATGCTATTGCATTCCACTTTTAATAAGGAGAATTTTAATTCTCATCTTCAGCAAAGTTAGAATACATTGCCAAATTACCTTCATAAAATCCATTATTTTGTAAGTGATCATTATGTTAGTGTCAGTAAAATTTAATCCAGGAGGAAATCTTGGGGTGACTGATTACCAGATACCACTCGGACAGACACATATTATGATTTTTTTTATTTCCTTCACTTGAGATTATTGTGTGGATCTTTTTAATTTTAACTTAAAGGAGATAAGGATGTGTTCTTTTTTGCAGATTTATTATATGTTGGTTGCTTTATAAAGCAAAACAAATATTTTTTGGGGATTTATACTCTTCTTCCCTGTATTTTCTACAGAAAATACCAGATTAATTTTCCAATTGGTATTTCTGGTTGGTATCTCACTTGCTGGCTGTCTCACTTGAATTTTGACCATTAAACACAGGCCTTTACATCTGTGTAGTTAGAAGTAATTCTAGTTTCTTGGAGGAAGAGTTTTATTTTCATCCCGTCTATCTAAAAACTTTAAGTAAAATCCCAACACTTACACTTAAGCATATTTCCCACCATTCAGTACTACAGGCAAGAACAGAGAGATTCTTCTTTGGCTTCCCTGCATATTTGAAATGCAGAGTTACTGCTTTTGCTCCTTAACATACTCATTTAACCTCATAAAGTGACAGCCAAAAGTGGCTTGGTTTTTAGGCCAAAATGAAGGGATCAGCAAATACTTCGTGGCTGTCTCATATTCTCACAGCAAGATAAAGAAGATACTTCAAAAATAAAAATCACAAAATCACAGGGAGAAACCCAGAGGAGCTATACAGCTTTTCATTGAGTTGGTACTGATTTTGACAAGTGATCAAAACACGGGTTATTGGAAGAAAAAATATAGGTTTTCTTAAATAAATAAAATAACAAAAACTACTAATAAGATAATACGCTTAGTAAACTATAAACGCATAGTACAGCCATGTGAAACAAGAGCTCATTGCCATCAAGGCTTGTAATAGAAGAAATATCTTCTATCTTCTTCCACATCAAATATCAGTGGAAAAATTTGAGATAGAGCTGACAAATAGATTTAGGTGGATTTGAAAGACTAGTCAGTCTTTTTTCACCCAAGGTATCAGTTCTCTGGTACAAAATAAATAATCCACAACAAACATCAAATAAATAGGTTTTGGAATAATATAAATAAACGTTATTTATCAAAAACATCCATTGAACTTCTGGCTGCATGTATTGTTTGCAGTGTAATATTATATATGGGATAGAACTCTGTGATCTTTTAACTAAATTGCAAGAAAAACAAGCCTGTACATAGCAGGGCTTGATGTTGTACTACTGCTGTATTATTGAGAATATAATGCTTCTCCCACAACCTGCAAACTATTTCATTGTCAGTGCTGACAGTTAGACTGCAACATAAATTGATGTATCTTATTTTCCTGCATAAATGGCTTAATATAGTAAAGTACATTTTTAGATCTCAACATATATGTGTAAATTCAAGGACTCAAGATCGGGGGGGGGGGGGGAGATTGCTTCCATGTGTACATACAGGTTTATTTTAGCTGTGCTTTCATCCGGAAAGTCCTGAACGAAAGACAAAAACATGCACCTTTTTCAGGACAAAACACTTCCAGCCAGGACTGCAGTGCTCAGGTGGTGTGGGCACATCACCTTGGATCAAGAATACTCATTTTCTCATTCGCTATTCCATCTCTGTAAGAAAGGTCCTAAATTCAATAACTCTCACTGTCAGGCCAATTTGTTTTTAACAGCTACACTCTTTGCAAGACACCTTGTACTGCAGTCATGGGGTTTTATTCATTTGAATTATATGGCTAAATATAATTATAGCCGTCAATTGCATTGTACATTCAAAACCACAGAAAATGCCTTACATTGTATATAAGGCACCATTAGTGAAATTGTTTCCTTCTTAATTGGCAGAGGTTGGAAATGTTCTTCAGGCTTTCTGTATTTCTCGTATGCTTGCCCTTCCCCCTCAGTTTTCTTCAGAAAAAGAGTCGATGAATTTTATCCAATGACATTCATATGTAAATACTTAAAAGAGCTGGGAGTGCTGACCAAAACATGGCCTGGAATAATCTGAGGTGAGGTATGTAACGTCCAGAAAACATTATTTACTTATGCAACCTTTGACTTGGCTAACCTTAAATTCTTTTCTAATCTGTGGGACAGCTTCAACAGAAAAAGGTAAACCATCTCCTCATCAGGACTAATGTACAGCCACCGTGGTTAGGACATGCTCGTGAAATGGCCCCATCAGTTAAACAAGGTGAGGGCAGATCTCCTGTACCCTCACTCTGGGCTACAGTGAAGAGCAGGAATGTATGTGGGGATGCAGGTGAGGGGAGTGGGGTTGCCTGGACATCCCACCTTTTCCTCTACACGTCAAAGAGATAAATGGGCCCTGAATAACAGTTGGAAAGCAGAACCCGACCTAACCTTCCCTTAATGAAACAATGCTCCTAAAGATACTGCCTAATTATCTTAATTCTCTTAACTTAGACAGAACCTCACTCCAGGGGCCTTTAAAATACAGTCTCTCTCTTTATTCCTCAAGCCTGTAGGTAACAGACATATTTAGCATTTATTAAACCCTAGAGAAGAGGTGTGAGCTAGTTCCTGCAGCTATGTGACAGGCATTCTGCTTCAGCATGCAAGCGTGCTTTCTCTTTCTAAACCCTCCTGGCACTCAATGGTGCTTCTTATGGGCAGGCTTAGAGTTTACCCTTACTCTCAGCATCTTCTTGGCTTGCTTCCCAAGCACACTGAGAGAGGACACCTCTCAGTGAATGAACAGGGTGTTTTCAACCGTATTCTGATTTGTCCACACACTCAACAGTCGTCTCACCCAGCGCTTAGGCATACAAGCTAACAGCTATCATCGAATAGGACTTTACTTTCAGTGTTTTATCTTATTTCTGAATTTCTCTCCTTCCCCCTCTTCATGCAGAATGTCTGAATTCCTATTCTGTTTCAAGCAGCAAGGAATTATCAGCTGCCAGGGGTTTTGGGGAGGATCTTTTTTTTTTTTTTTCCCTGATTTTTTTATGTCTGAGAGTAGATTTGAGACATTTCTAAGAGTTTGTGGCATTTGCCATGTTAGTTCTCACCAAAACTGTGTCACAAGCACATATAATTTCAATGATTATTAAATGTTTCCAGCACAATCTTAGGAAACAATATGTTGAAAGAATATGTTAGAACAAATTGACCTTCAGATTTCTTTCATATAACTTATGATTCAATAATAACGATTTTATAGCTCACCTCTGTAGTGGTAATCTTATTTAATTGATTTTTTTTAATATACTTCCTAGAAACTCACCTGGAAGTCATTGCAAATTGCATTAAAAATTATAAACAGATGGTTTTCCCATCTTGCTGGCTATCAAATCCGTATGTCATCACCTTCTCAGAGGTGCTTAACATACAACAGAAATGTTCAGCAGCTTTAATAATCATTGGCTATGCAAACTAGATTAAATACATGAAGATACCTTTCAGCAACACATATCATTAACTTACAATGAAAAACATCAAACTATTTGTGACCATACTCTATGTCTCCAAAGTAAGAGTCTCAACTATTTGCAGTGAATTTAAATTAGATTCACAAGATTTTAAGGGGGTCAAAATCCTAAATCGAAACATCTTACCTAAAGAAGACTGACCTTGCAATAAAGGATATTTGATGCATTTATTATTTATTGTTTGTAAAATATTACTATAGAATCAGAGACTTCACACAGCAGTTCATTCACCTTTTGACTAATGCCTCAGATTTCAAAAGAATTTTCAAGAATATATTTACAGGTTGAATATAAATCCCCTTAACTACAAAAATTTTTAAGCATGTAATATAAGACACCTGATCTATGCAATTTAGAAGTTAAATTGCAACATGACAGTTTTCTACAATTATGGAAAATACCAAATTAGGTTGTCAGACTCTATTTAAAAAGGGATAGACATTTCTTTAAAATCTGGATTCTAATTTAAGAGTAAAAAAAAAATACACCATTTTGTAAGAACAGATCTAATGTACATTACAGAAATTCCAACTGAAAAAATACATCATACACTAGCAGGTCACTGTTCTAAGCCTATGAATTACACATATGATATGACAAATCTAATAGTGAATGTAAATTCAAACAGCTCTATTGCTGAGTTGAGAAATGGCCTTTTTCCTTAGAGACAAAAAAAAAAAAAAGTCCTCTTGCTTTTTAGGCAATACAGCTGAAATATGCCATCTTTTCTGGGAAATGTGATAGAAGTATTTTCACCAAGGTATATGATCTCTATAATGTTGCTAGTTACCCTGCACCATACCAAAATGTCTTTTAAAATGCAGTTTCAAAATAAAAATCTCTGAAATGTTCTGATCCAGTGTCTCACGTATGAATATCAGACAACCTGAAAAAAAAACCAAAATCAAACCATCCAATGTCTCCAGTTGATCTGAAGATCAAAAGGATTTCTAACTAATCGTTGTTGGATTAAAGTTTAACTTTCATCAAGAACTATTTTAGGTATTTTTTTCAGATTAGTCACATTTCAGATAGCGAACTGGTACACAGAACACTAAAAATCATAGAACGAGGGAAAATCGAGCATTCGCCTAAAAGATTGTGGGGAAGGGTCTAAAAAACTGCTAAAAGATACAAGTAAACATCTTAATCTCTGTGTACTAACAAAACCTAAACTATCTAGAGGCAAATGATGCACTGCTTTGCACATACTTAACAAAAGAAAGTAACATTTGAAAGTCCCACTTAAAACAGCATACAGTACTGTAACTCTAACACTTTTTGTCCACAAGAAAAATATATCCAAAACTCCTATTTTTAATACCCTTTCCTCCTATACTCCAGCACTTTATCCATGCTTCATCAAAAAATCTAAAGAAGACTGTAAAGCACAGGACTTCTTTGTCACAGAAACACAATCAAAGAAAAAATACTGTCCCACAGATAAGGACAGTATTTTCATACACCATTTCACAGGGCTTTCTTCATTTCAATTTTTTAGGCTTTGGTAATAACCTGCTAAATGGGTGGAAAGAAGGGGAAACTTTACTGTGCCAGTCCATATTGGAACGTTACTCAAAAACATTCAAATGAGAAAAGAAGATGTGCTTGGCTCAAGAATATTTACTGCACTGTGTGACTACATTTGAAAATAAACTGGGTATAATGACTTCTGTTCTTCAAGTTTCTCAGACTTCAAAGCACAGTAAGCAACATGCAATGAAACGGTATATATTAATACAGCAAGAATTCATTGGAATAAGAGAGATTGCCTGAGGAACCTGGAGATGGAACAGTCATGTAGTGAAGCAGCCTTTGTAGGAGCACTGCCTGCCCACACACCATTCAAACCAAGCTTTACAGAGCTAGTCAGTGGAAAAACCACCCTTGTCTTCCAGGATGATATCCTTTAGTTTTAAATTTATCTTCTGACCACTGGTCATCAGTTGACTTTTACAGAGATCTTTGGAGGACAGGGGTACCATATCAGTGCTTGTAGGGCTCTCACCAAGAAGGAAATTATCTTGATGCTTCTCTTGTGCCTTGAGCTATGAATGACCTGACATGGACTCTTTATTAAACTTCTACCACTATGGTACTGGAATAGTTGCTCTGTTTGCTAAATAAACAAAGTGCTCTCTACCCTTCTGTAGGTAAAGACAAGCAACTTACCTGAGAAGAAAGCTCAGCCTAAGTATATGGACACTTGTTGCAAAATAAGGGCTGTTTCAGAAAAAACCTAAAAACATATTTAGGTATCTTACTCAGAAAGTAATCCTTCCTATAAGTAGGAAAAAAGTAAGGTTTTCAATACAAATGGAATTGGGATCACATCAATGCTTGTTTGATTAAATGACTATAACATAAATAAAGTGAGTTAATGAATCAGAAAAACCAGAAAAATCAGAAATCATATGACATGCTAGCTGAAGAATTAAAAGGTAATTTATAAAACGTTTAAAAAAACTTGTTTACTGATAAAAAAAGATAAGGAACATATAAGGGTATTGAATGTAACATTTACAAACATTTATGTGGACAAATGAAAATATAGAACTTTAAAGACAGAAATAGATTAAACAGTCATTTAATTAAGCTTTGGAATTAAACTCAACTTCTTCCCAATGCCTGCATACTAGATAGTATTACATCTACAAGAAACCGTAAGCAGAACAGGGCAGTTCTTCACTGGGGCATGTGTTTACAAACTCGGGCACTACGCTGCAGTTGTTCTGCCCATCCTCAGCTCCCCAAAGCTTTACAGTTGCACATTGAATTGGGAACTCACAGTATCTCAAAACCTGCGGAAAGATGCTTTCAGAGATGTCTCTGAAAGCAATCTTTTTCCTCTGTGGAACGGTGGGGAGGGTGGAAGGAACATTTAGGATCTAATGTAGGGGTTTCTGAGTTTTGCCTGTGTCTTGGTGCCACAGCATGGATGGAAAAAAAAACCCAACCCAGAAACTATCTTCTTCTAGTTATTTCAGATTAATTTTTAACCTAAGGCACTAGGTCACTTTTTTGAACCTGAACACCAAGTTTAATACTTCAATGACAGTAAAGCAGACAGTATAAACATGCCCTAGAGCTTTAACCAGAAATCAGACTTGGTTTTCTGATCTTACCAGCATGAACAGCTTGTAAATGTTGTTCCCAAAAGACTGTAGCTGTCTTATGGCTGGATAACATTCTGCCTGGAAGCCTCTGTCTGGAACTGCTGATGGTTTCTTGCCAGTACGTTTCTTAAAGCTTAAAAATCTCTTTAACTGTGACTGACTAGTCAGGACACAGAATGACCACAAAGATTCCTTCATAGAATCATAGAATCATAGAATTACAGAATGGTTTGAGTCGGAAAGGACCTTAAAGATCACCTAGTTCCAACCCCCCTGCCACAGGCAGGGACACCCTCCACTAGCCCAGGTTGCCCAAAGCCTCATCCAGCCTGGCCCTGAACCCCTCCAGGGATGGGGCATCCACAGCTTCTCTGGACAACCTGTTCCAATGTCTTTCCACCCTCATAGTGAAAAACTTCTTCCTTATATCTAATCTAAATCTGTCCTCTTTCAGCTTATACCCGTCACCCCTTGTCTAATCACTCTGCTCCCTGATAAAGAGTGCCTCCCCTTCTCTCCTGTAGCCCCCTTCAGGTACTGGAAGGTTGCTATTAACGTCTCCTCGGAGCCTTCTCTTCTCCAGGCTGAACAACCCCAACTCTTTCAGCCTGTCCTCATAGGGGAGGTGCTCCAGCCCTCTGACTAATTTTGTGGCTCTCCTCTGGACTCTCTCCAACACGTGCATGTCTTTTTTATGTTGGGGGCCCCACATCTGAACACAGTACTCCAGGTGGGCTCTCACAAGAGCAGAGTAGAGGGGAAAGAGTACTCTTTTCCATTTTTTTCTCATTTTGAATAAATAAAATTCTTCCTGATGTTCTCCACAGAGAAAGAAAAGGAACAAGTTCCAAGTTATTAAGGTTAGCTTCTATTTCTCTACTTTCCTTCAAGGTATCAGCCTTTGAAAATGTTAAGGGAGGCACCAATTAGGGACAGACAGGAGTTAGAATGGTCTCTTCTCCCATTCTAATTTGATAAAGAGCAGGCATCCTGTCACCTGATGATACTCCCTGATGAGCCTTTTCTCCCACAGGCCATTCATGACAAGTGAAAGTACTGAATAATAGAAGTCAATAAATATTGCACTTCTGTAAACTGTTCAGGCATGGAAGCTGGCAAATGAGCCTAGCCATAAATGTCATAGGAGTGACTATTATATAATCAATAATCATTCAGAAGAAAAAGGAAAAAAATATCGAAAAAGCAACAAAGCAGAATATGTCTATTCTTGTCGGTATACTTAGATTAAATAACAATAGATGAAAGGAAATGAAAGAGGATAGTCACAGCAGGTTGCCATTAGGAAGATCTGAGAGTTTAGATAGAACACTGTTGAAAGATCAGAAAATAAAGCCGAAGGGTTGGTTGTTTGGGCTTGTTTATTTGGCCAGTTTCTAAAGAATGCCAGTCTCTGAGTAACAGATGAAAAAGATACCAGCAGGCAAACAATTTAAGGGAAGCAATAGACTAAAGGATAATATCAAATGCTGGCAATAAGCAGAAGAAACTAATAGTCAAGCAAAGTTCAACAGAAAAATCCTTAAAATGATAAAACAGCAACTCACAGTAAGACTCACAGTCAGAGCCAATAGTTATTCACAGTCAAACACAAGTGAAAAAAAAGGACAAATGAAAGCACAATCTGGAAACATGGGAAAAAAGAAAACGAAACAAACAAAAAAAAAAGGGCCATGATCATTATGATGCTTGGGTTATAATGAGTATAGTACAGAAATTGGGGGATTAATTTAAAATACCCTTCCACTGCAGAGGGACTTAAAATTTATCTATGCTATAATTACAATTAGTAGGATAAAAATCTATGCTAGGAAAATATTGGTTTGATTGTAAAGTCAAATATGCAAACTGAGGAAGTCTGATTTACACACAGTTGTCTCTTACATGTCTATATTTCACTAAACTTATCAAGGACCATATTTAAAAAAAACACAACATGACAATTGATTGAACACTGATCAAACTGATTCCCACGAGTATCTGCGTGGGTGTGGGTTTGGGTTTGTGTGAGTATACAGAAATTCAGGCTGATTTAGTTTCATAATTTAATTTTTTGTGAGATTGTTTTTCTCACACATTCACTCTTTTAAAACAGTTTTTTTAGAATTTTCTTGTGTTTTGTTTGTTCCGTATGGCTTCCTAGAATCTTGTTTCAGGGAAAAAAAGTATCATATATGTGTATTTTTGTACATGTGTAATCACATACATAAACCCTCACCGTCAGCACTGCAAAATAAACGCATCCTACTTCAGCCAGACGCTGGGCTGTTTTGCATTAGCAGGTCACTGACCATTTTAGACATGGAATTATTGAGGAGACAGGAGAAATTAGTAACGAACAGTAGGAAATGGCCACTGGAACTTCATATTGACTGAACAGAGGCAGTTAGGAAGATGTCTAGAAGATAGGTATTTTGTGAAATGCAACTATTCCTTTAATCCCTTTCCAACCACCGAATACAAAAAAGATTGATATAATACAATTAGAGAAAATCTGTCTAGCCTGTGGAAATTTCTTCTATGACATGTAACAGTCTTTGTACCTATAGTCTATCCTCCTTAATCCATGGAGTACTTGCACATTTCTCCCCTTTTTTCCTATTTCCTTCCAACTGATTCAGATATTTCTGGTACTGAGGTGCTTAAAACTGCACACAATAATAGATGTGTAGTCTAGGCAGTGAAGTAGAGTCTGTCATCTCTGAACAGTGACGTGATGCCCTTTTAGTGCAGGCAGCATTAATTATAAATATTTTTCTGAACACTCTATCATACAGCTTAGTAGGAAAGAAAGCTCATCCTGCCATTTTGGCTTCTCACCCTGAATATCACTGCAATCAGGACAGTGTAAAAGGAAGAGCATCCAACAAGATCTTGAAACATGGGGATATTTTAATATGTATTTATTAGTAAGCTGCTTATTATGCATGTAAGTGGGTACAGATGTCAGTTTCTCTGTGCTACATAAATTTGGGTGATGAATATATTTAATTTTGCTTTTGAAAGCTTTTATTCACAGGATGCCAGACCTTCCCTTTATATGGAAATATTGATTGATATTAAGAAATTGTGTAAAGATATCTTTGGTGTGCACAGTTAATATTTCTGTCATGATTCAAGTGCCTCATTCAGAGCACAGTATCAGGTCAAAAAATGTGTGTAAATGTGTATTATGTGAATGACTGACTGTGACCCGATCCATAGCCTACAGAAATCAGTGCAATACTGTTGCCAACAGAATACTCAGACTAGTACTTCCATTTCAAAGTATTTCATAGGTGCATTAGACGGTAAGTGGCTTTTACCATGTCTGCTCAAACAATGGTGCTGTTAAATATCCATTCCACCAATAATAAACAAATATTTGCCTTCACCCATCCTTTCCCTCTCTCAAAAAAAAAAAATAGTATCAATTTGATAAATCTTTTAGTGAAACATTTGCGATGCTGTTCTGAAATACTCTGGCATACTAAAACGTTTCAAGGTAACCAACAAAAGATTTCTACCTCTTATTTCACTACATAACATCTCTATTCCTATTAAATTTATTATACAGTTCCTGTTTTATATTCCTTTTTTGTGTAATGACAAGGAATCCCCTTTTCTGTTGTTTTTAAACACTGTTTAGATGGTGGTTCCAGACAAATTACTATCTTCACTGTACTGTGGAAGAAAACACGTGAGTGGAAGATTGCTAATCTATAATTTGTGAAAGCTGACTCAGGAAGCAAGATATGATCCAGTCTAAGTAAAGACGATTCTGAGTCATTTACCAGAGACTACCTTCACAGCAATGAGAATAAACATAAGTGCGTCTACAGTTAAAAAACTTTGAATCCATATACACAAAGAAATATTTCTCTTGACATATATTAAAATTACAAATACATTTTAATACGCAAATTTCAATAGAGAAAGATATACCTATAAAATACACAGTTACAGACTTCTATGGGGCTTGCCAATAATCTCTCATCTGACTGCAAGTCACTTTTAAAAGGCACTGATCATGTTATAAACTATTTCAAAACTAAATAAAACCCCACAACTGCTCTATCAGAGCATAAGATCTGTGAATATACATATCTGTTACTTTGTTTCATATAGGTGGTTTTATTATAGCTGGTTATGCAGCAAGAAATTTTTTTCACCCTCTTAATAATACATAATCTTTGTTTCTGGTGCTGAATTCACTAATATTTTTCATTTCTACTGCTGGGTTTTTTTCTTTTCCATTTTAAGCTGCAACACAAATGTTTTCCAAGGAATCTAAGAGGTATATTTTATTTAAAATTAAAATAAAGAAATAAGTGGGTGCTGTTGGGTGCTAACAATGCTTAAAAACAAAGTTTCCAAAGCTTCCTAAATACGGTCTAATACAGGAAATTTTTGATTTTTGAAATCTTTCTTATAATGACACCATATCAGATCTTGTCTGAACACACATTATGTCTGAAAATGCATACCAATCTGAGGGAAAGCAATTATCTAAACTGTATAATCAGAAAATTGATCAATTCTCATTCAGCCTCACCCTGCTACCTAGTACCTATCTGCAGAGTTGATAAGACCTACAAGAGTACAAAGGGGTTCTTTATCACTTACTTGAACAACATCTTTTACGGGTTTATCAAAAATGTTACTTACCCTGGATTACCACAAAGAAAGGAATATTTTATTTTAACACTATAATGTTTTGTCCAAGATGTTTTTCGCAACATGTGCCACCATAAAAAAATGCAGTAAAACAGCAATAATATTATAGCAATTCTTGTACCAACATTATATGAGTTTAGAATGTTATTCCATGGTTAGAAGAATGAGCTCTGTGATTTATGACTTTCAGCATATGCAATTTCAGTTACAAAACACTAGTGGCATTTTGTATTAAATTTTAACATAATCATGTAAGGATTCTAGATTTGTCATATGTTTTTGATCCTTTCAAATTTGAAAGTAACTGCATCTGAAATACACCCACACACTTCAGCAGCTTTTTACATGCAGATTTATGGTCAGAAATATTTCTGAAAATTTCTCATCTGTAGAAATACTGTGTTTTGCTTGTAAGCTTTTTCATTTCGAAAGATCTCCACTTGTATTGAAACATGGAAGAATCTCACCTGTCTTCTTTATTACATTGTAATAAATGAGAAACTGTTCAAAAGGACTCCAGAGAAACCAGCCAAAATATATGATCTAGTTATACTCAACTTATCTTTAAGTGTCTAAAGCAGTTAGTGTGTAATATGCTAGCTGCAGAAGCCAGGCAGAAGATTCCTTGCAGAAAGCCAACAAGTATTACATAAGCAGTCTCTATCATTTCTACCAGCACCATCTACGTTATAGAAACCACCGTCTCGCTATTACAGATATTTCATTTTCTGCTCTGCGAAGTAAGTCCAAACATCTTCAACAAAATAGATAACTCCTGTTTTTTGAAATAAAAAGTTTGAATAGTAGCAAAAGTTAGTATGTCCCATCTGCTTCCATGGAAAGTAATTAACCTTGGAATAATATTCTGCTTACATGTTCTCAAACATTATTGCAACACATAAATATGTTATACATTTAATTTATTCTCTCTTAATTCCTCTGTCCACTTTGTTTCATATTTTACAAATTTATTTTTTCCAGATATCATATAATCTCTTTGTCTCTAAGTTGGTGGGACATGGATTTGAGGGAAGGACCACTCGCTGGATAAGGAATTGGCTGGACGGCCGCACTCAAAGAGTTGTGGTCAATGGCTCAATGTCCAAGTGGAGACCGGTGACCAGTGGTGTTCCGCAGGGGTCGGTACTGGGACCAGTGTTGTTTAAAATCTTTGTTAGAGACATGGACAGTGGGATCGAGTGCACCCTCAGCAAGTTTGCCGATGACACCAAGCTGTGTGGTGTGGTGGACACGCTGGAGGGAAGGGATGCCATCCAGAGGGACCTTGACAGG
>WKFP01013357.1:6016-22651 GCA_011057875.1 Pterocles orientalis | reverse complement strand
CCCCACCGTCCGTGGGGCTGGAGGAGCGCTGATGTCCCTGCAGAGGCTGCAGAGAGCAGTTGGGGGGGTGGGGGGGGGCTGTACGTGACCCCCCCTCCCCGGGGTGACCCCCAACTCTCACCCCCTCGCCCAGCCCGCGCGGGTTTCTCTGTCGCTGACGTCCCTCCGGGCGAGGAGGAGAGGGGAGCTCGAGCCCAACCTGGGGGGACCGAGTCCTGGGGGTCCCCATGTCCCCGACCCCAAAGGGGTGAGCAGGGCGGTGACAGATCCCTCAGCGAGGTGGCTCCAAGTGGCTCTGGGCTGGTGGCACCTCGATGTCCTCCCCTGCCCCCCCTTTTTTGGGGGTGGACGGTTTGCTTGGGGGACATTTGGGGAGAGGGGGCAGGAGTGGGGCGATGCTCCTGATCCCCGTGGGTGTGATCCCCGTGCCCAGCCTGGGGGGGATTGGGGGACACAGACGTGGTGGGTGTCGAGGGCAGCAGGAGGAGGTGACCCAGGCGGCCACCGTCACCCAGCTGCCTGCGTCCTTCCCCGGGTGACCTGCGTGGGACGGAGGGGGGACAGCTTCCACATCCCGGTCTGATTCCCGAGCTGTCCTCGCTCTGCTGCTGCTTGGGGACCTCCTGTCACCCCCAGGCACCCCGAGATCCGCGGGCAGGGAGTTTGCAGCTTCGTCAACCCCAAAAGTTCGTCTCTGAGCTCTGAGTTGGGGGGTTTCTCTGCTCGTTTGCTGCCCGGGGGTCCTGGACCCCTCCCTGTTGGGGGCGAGGCCACACGCAGACCCCTCGGGTGCCGGGTCCCGTTCCCTGATTTTTGTAAAATCCGGGCGAACGGAGCGACGTGCCCGTCGGCAGCAAGAGGGGGGACACACAGGCTCCCAGGGCGTTCGCACCCCGCCCCAGCGGGGGTCCTGCTGGGCCAAGCAGCCCCCCGAGGCTTGTCCTCGTCCGACGGGATGGCAGTGGGATATCTGCGTCCAAATCCATCCCAGCTCCTCTTCTCCGCAGCCAGGAGCTTCACCTTCAGGTGCTTCGCTTCCTTCCCGTCTCCCAAATTTCCCTCTGCTCTCTTTTTACACCGTTTCCATCTGCTGCTGACTTCAGCGCTTTACCCTCTGAAAAATCGATTTTTCTTGTCCAAACCCTGCTCAGATCCCATCTGTCCCCACGACTCCGGCCTTCCTGCTGCCTCCACAACCTTTCTTGCTCAACCTGGGGAGCGCAACTCCACGCCTGCCCCACGAGACACCTTCACCTCGAACCTCCGCTGTGTTTTTTCCCCTTTTCTCGGATCCGATGTGCCGTGAGCCGTTTCCTTCGGTTCTAAATCAGGATCCTGGACAGACCGAGGTCCCTTCTCTTCGCGTGGGCACTAAGGAGGTCGCCGCAGCCTCTGCCGGCGGGATGGCTCGCCCGGCTCTCCCGCCGTCTCTTGTTCCAGTTTCTATTTCGAGAGCACCCAGAAACCCAGCTCAGGGTCGGGGCCTCGGTGGAGGCGGGTGTTTCGCTTCTCCCGCCGGCTCCGCTCTCGGTTTCCCCCGGATTTCGGCAGGGGCGAGCGTCGGGGAGCTTGTGGTGGGTCTGGAGACGCAGATTGTTACAGTTTGGGGGTTAAAACTGTGCGGAGCTTGTTCCTGCCGCGGTGATGAATCGTTTTGCTCTTTGGAGATCTTCTGGCCTGGCCCTGGGGTGGGGACCGCTTCCCGGTGACCTGCTGGGGACGCCGCTTGCTCTCAGTCGTCCCCAAACCTGTTCCTTCACATCGTCCCTTTGAAGGGAAATGCAGCCGGGACTCCTTCGCGCCCTCCCCTGCCCGCTCGGCTCGGCTGGGAGATGCTTTTCTCCTCGTTACCGGCGCCCAGACGCGCTTTGAGGAGCGTGGCCAGAGCGGCTGCGGCGCTGGGTCAGTGCTGTCGTCGTGGCTTGGGGACGGCTGGCGCAGGGGTGTCACCTGAATCCCCGGCTGCGGGGAGGACGTGGCCGTGGGAGCAGCTTTTGCCGTGTCCCCTCGTCCCTCTGGGCTGCGTGGCCGTCACCCTGCCCGCTGGCCGGGAGCTGGCTCTGGGGGAGGATCTGCCGAACCGAAAATGATGAACTGGGAGACGCTGGAGGCATTTGCTGGGACCAGGGTGCCATCCTGCACCCCCGACATCTTTTTCTCCCACCCCAGGCAAGTGACATCTCTCCCTGTCTTTGCAAAAACGGAACCAAGGGGGACAGACCCTCCGCCCGTGAGCTCTGGAGGGACACCGAGGGTGACAGACCGTCCGTGAGCCCTGAAGGGACACCGAGGGGGACAGACCGTCCGTCTGTGGGCTCTGGAGGGACACCGAGGGGGACAGACTGTCCGCCTGTGAGCTCCGGAGGGACACCGAGGGGGACAGACCGCCCGTGAGCTCTGGAGGGACACCGAGGGGGACAGACTGTCCGCCTGTGAGCTCCGGAGGGACACCGAGGGGGACAGACCACCCGTGAGCTCTGGAAGGACACCGAGGGTGACAGATTGTCCGTGAGCTCTGAAGGGACACCGAGGGGGACAGACTCTCCGTCCATGAGCTCTGAAGGGACACCGAGGGGGACAGACCACCCAGTGCCACCCGCGGTTCAAAGCCACCGCCCGGCTGTCCGACATTTCAGACGGAGTTTCCCTCGCGCTCGGCTCGGCGCACTCAAAGAAATGCCGGAATGGGCGGATGAACGGCGCGGGGATGCTGAACCGGAGCCCAGGTCGGGATGCGAGAGCCCCCGTTGGTGACACCGATGACAACGCGATTCACAGTCATAGCGAGGGGAGCGTCTGCGTCTCACCGAGGGCTCTGTCCTCGCTCCGAGCGGAAGCAGAAGCAGCGAGTTGTGAGGTCGGGTCCTGGGGCGGAGGATAGGGGTGAGGGGGGTGCTGTCCCAGAGTCACCTCCTGTCTGGGTGACAGCTGCTGTGTCACCTCTTGGCAAAATGATTTTAAACAAACCCAAACTTAAAAGGTTGTGGGTTTTTTTTTGCGTAAAATTATCAGACTTGGGTCACTTGATCTTCGTTCCGAGCGGGACGAGGGACGGGATTAGGGACAGGAGAGGAGGGCGAGGGGGTGCTGAGCCATCTCTTCCCGACCTCCCGGTGCTGAAGCTCCTCCTGAGCTGGACGTTAAGAATCCTCCAAGAATTCATCTCGTGCCTTTTAAAGACACTTTCCTGCTTCTGGCTTCCCGACACCCTCTGGCCGCAGCCTCTGGCCGACGCGTAGCGTGAGGAAGGTCGTCAGGCAGCGAAACTCCGCGTTGATAAACCGCCTCGAGGAGCAGAGAGCCGCGGAGAAGCTCCAAGGACGCATCCTGGCTCCCGTGCCGGCGCGGTGGGTGAGCCGACGGTGGATCTCGGGAGCTCCCGAGGGTTCCCCCACCCTGCCGGGGGGAGAGACGCTGGGGAGGTTTTTTTGCCGCTTCTTCACGCGAGGATGCGAGAGCGGCTTTTTCCGAACAGAGGGTTGGGGCGGGTGAGGCTCGGCCTCGCTCTGAAGCGTTGAGTTAGGCTCAGGTCTCTGGGCAGATCCAGACTTTTTCCCGTGTCGGATACAAACCGGGGATTTTATTGAACGCGAGGAGCGGCTGCCCTCGGGGTGAAGCCGGTTTGAACGGTGCGGAGTGATGTCGAGGAGGAAATCTCGTGGAGTTGTGCGGCGTACCGGAGGGAGATTTAATTCGGAAAAATCAACCCAAGCCCCGGGTGGTGGAGAGAGGGGAAGAGAGGGGACGGTGGCTCGGTGATGGACGGGGTCAGAGCCGCGGGATGGGCTCACAGCCACTGAGGGGAGGACAAGCGGCCACAGCAGAAGGTACACGGCTGCTGGACGGAGCAAGAGTCGGGAAAAACGTCTCGGCTTGCTTCGCTCTTGTTATCCGTGCCGCAACTCCCTCTGATGTCTCTTCCCCACGTTGCCGTGGCTGGAGCAGCCAGGGGACACGAGAAGGGGACGGTTTGAGGGTGACAGCCGCAGTGGCTGGGTTTGGTGCCTCAGCTGGGAAGATGCCGGCAGGACCGCAGAAGGAACGTCACCGGTGTGGCACAGGACGCTCGGCGTTCGGCCACCGACATCGGATTCGCCTCTTTCCCTCTGTTCTGGGGGTGAGGGAGAGCCCGGGGACCCCCTGGGCGCACAGACCCACAAACCAGAGGCTGGAAAACCTCCTCCTCTGCCCCGCGTAGGATCGAGTCCGGCGACACCGCTCCCGACAGACGCGCGGAGGCTGCACGCGGACGTGCCATCGGCTTCTGGCTGCGAGGAAATCGCCTCGTGTGCGCAGGGTGTACAGGGCTCCAGGTGGGATTTTTTTTTTTTTTTCCTTCTGGGAAACACAGACCACCAGGCTGCAGAGGAGTCGGGGCCATGGGATGCTCCAGCCTCCCTGAAAATTTTTTTTTTTTTTACAATTTTTTTTTTTTCTAGCTCCTGCCTGGGGAATGAGTTCCCCGTGCTCACCGAATCGCTCCTGGTGGCATTTCTGGTGACATGGGGCACCCGCGGAGCTCCTTCGGTGCGGGCGGGAGCGCCGGGGCTGTCCGATGTGTCCCTAAACCTCTCGCAGCAGGCGGGGAGGTGACACGGGACCCGGGGTATGCGGTGGCTCTGCAGAGTGCTTCCCCCTCCCGCTGGCTGCTCTGGTTTCCCTTCTCCCCCCCCCACCACGTTGCTATTTATCCCAAATGCCATTTTTATCTCTCGGCAGGCTCTGACTCTACATTTCCAGCTTCTGGGCAAGATGCTGGTAATTTCCATAACAGAAAAAAAAACAAAAAAACATTCGAAAGCTTCCAGAAACGCAGCAGCCCCGCAGCCCCGGGATGTGCGGCAGCGTCCCCCATGGCACGGTCTGCTGCTGAGTTTAGGGGAAAAAAAAAAAAAGAAAAAAAAGAAATATTTCGAATGTGGTCGGTTTGGCAGGGAAAATGCTACAGCGCAGAACGTCCTCCTGGTTCGGTATCGCTCTGGAGCTGGGTGGGGGGTATGAAATGAGGTGGTGGGGCGTGAAATTCGATTTTTTGGCCCCAAAATTTGAGTGCCCAGGGTTCGGTGTGTATTCATTAATTTTAAGAAACGCCAGGCGTTCGCGCTTCCAGCGACCCGACATCTCTGAAGAGGACAGCGGGAGTGCTCTGCGTTTCACAGAGCCAAAAAAATCCCTTTTTTCCCCCATTATTGTTAATTTTTGCTGGGAGCTGGGGCCGCGCCGTCCCCCCTGCCTCCCCGGCCGCACTCGCTCTCCGTGCCGGCGTTTCACCCCGCAATTCGCTCCCACGCAAATTCCTCTTTCAAACGCACGCGTCTGTTCTCGTTCGCCCGGCGATTCACGGCTGCAAAGCCGAAAGCCCCAGATTTTTTTTTTTTTAATTTTTTTTTCTCCTTTTCTAAGAGCTCGTCCCTTCCCATTATCCCCGAGGCTGGAGCTCTTTGGAAAATGGAACCGTGCGTTCGGCCGCCTCAATGGGCTTTTGTGAAAACCTGCGCTCGACCTCTCGTCGCAGCCTGGGGTGTGACGAGGGTTTTGGGGGTGTCACGAGGGTTTTGGGGGTGTCACGAGGGTTTTGGGGGTGTCACGAGGGTTTTGGGAGCGCTGCCGCTGCGCTCAGCTCCCCGCCACGCTCTTCTCCATCTCCGCACCGCTCCAGCTGCCGAGCGAGGCGCCTCTGCGTGAAGATCGCCAGCTGATGCTTTGTTTTGGGGGAAAAAAAGAAAAATGAGATTCATGGGGGTGTCTGGAGGGGTTGGTGTGCTATTCCCAGGGAAATACGGGGGGAAATTCCCAGGGAAATATGGATTCAGGGGGAGAATGATCCGGAGCCGTACGGTGACGGGATGGGAAGCTGAAGGTTGGGTTTCGTGAAAGCAGAAAAAAATCAAATCCCCGGGTGAATTTGGAGCGGCGGCAGCGTTGTGTTACAGGGCTGGGAGGTGTCTTGCCCGCGCCCCAGCTCTGGTGACGCCGCGCCGGGAATTCGATCGGTCCTGGAGCTCGGCGCCGTGTTGGGGGTTCAGGGGAAGGAGCGACGGGGGTTTGACGGCGGGGGCTCGCGGGACGCTGCTTTTTAGCTGGGGTCTGGGTAGAACTCTTAGCAGGAGAGTTTTCTTTTTGCCCAGAGACCCCACAAATCTTGGGTTGGACGATCCCTGCCCCAAGCCGTGGGGTCTGTCTCCGGGGATGCGCTGGGGAAGGAGGATCTGGGGGGGTTTGGGGTTTTTTGGTGATGGTTGAGTGGATCCACAGCTCTGGGACGAAACGAGGGCTCTCGCCACGAAAACACAAAACTCTTCTCCTCTAAAGAAACCCTCCCCGCTGTTCCTAAAGCTCCAGCTGCCTCCCTGAGCAGCTTTTCTGTTCCCCGGGGCCGAAGCCGGGCTGGCTGCGGGTCGTGCGGCTGGATGCGCCCCTGTCTCGGGTGAAGGATGCTCTCTCCTTTTGTTCCTCCCGATGGATAAATCCCGGCGAAGCAGTGCTGCCGTCGCCGGGACGGAGCTTTTCCCCGTCCCCCTGCCCAGCCCGGCTCTTTGTTATCTCCCCCTCCGCAGCAGATCCCGGCGGCGTGTTCCAGGGAAGCCTCTGGATTTATCCGCTTCCCTCTCTCCAGCCACCCAGCAAACCCCATCAGCCTCCATCCTGCTTTACTGGTGACCAGCACCTGGCTACTGGTCCGGCCGGACAGGCTGGGAGGGAGCTGGTGGTGGGAGAAGTCGACGTTGGAGCCTTTGGGGTTGGGATTTTGCGACCTTGAACAGAGTCCCCGCGTATGAAAATGGCTTGTGGGGGGAAAAAGTAAAAAAAAAAAAATTTTATTCTCCGACTCTGATCATTCGGAGAACTCCGTAAATTCCCTGCGAGCGCTGTCTTCCCCGCGGTGCGAGCGCCAGCACGTCAGCTCCCAGCCCGGCGGCTTTCTGACACCGGTTGGGTTGAAGCGATTTGCTTTCCGGACGATTTGCCTTTATTTTTAATTTTTTTTTTCAATTTGATCCGGCTGCTAACCTCGCGTGATCTCGACACGGGTGTTTTTCTGCTCCGCTCTTGTCAGCTGGGGTTCGTATCGGCCGGAGCCACCGGGCTTTGGAATCCTCTTAATGAAACCGAAACGGGGAGCTCAGGAATCCACGCGCGTGTGAGGTTTTTGGGACTTTTTTCCTGAAATCCCAAGCTGGGTTCCTGGCGGCTAAAAGCAGCTCCCTCTCTCATTCCAGGAGTACACCTGCCCGCGGTGCGAGTCCGGCTTCATCGAAGAGGTCACGGACGATTCCAGGTAACGGCCGCGTCGGGGCACCGCCGCCCGCTTACGTTCCCTCTGGGTTTATCCCATCCCTGGTGTAAAGCCTCTAAAAACCGTGGACACCGAGGATAAAATAAGAAATGGGGGAAAAAAAAAATGACGAGGCTGGAGGGGCGTGGGGATGGCTTCTGGGAAGACAGGATTAGGGCTGGCGGGTGAACAGAGGTGCTCACAGGGTTTTTAGGTTCGTTTCTTTGGTCTCTTAGAGCGAAAAGCGTCATTTTTTATTAATGGAGCTGGAGTCTCGGTGGCTCACCTTTCTTTTTCCCCTCTCTCGGCCCCAGCTCAGCCTCCCGTCTGCTGCTCCCGTCTCGCAGCTCGGGCCAGGAGGAGGAAACAGCTTTTCTCTCTGGTTTGGGTGGGTGGTCACCCAGCAGGACACTCTCCCTGCAAATCCAGGATCCAAAATCTCTTTTTTTCTTCAGCATCGCTGCCCATCGCTTCGGGGGGTCCTCTGGGACCATCCCCTTTGCAGGATGACGATGCTCCGTCCCCAGCGCCTCCTCCGCAGCCGGAGATTTACAAACCAGGGCTCCTGCCAAAACTTTTCCTGCGGTCGGGTTGTGCGCAGCTGGCACGTCAACAAACCTTTTAATTGTAATAGTCCTTTTTCATTTAAGAGTCTTTTTCCCATCCCTAGGAATTATTCCGCTGTCTTGGCACGGGCAGGCTGGGTGTGCTCATCCCTTTCTCTCCCAGCCCGCGCGGGGACGGTCTGAGCTCCGGTCGGGATTTAACCCCAGGAGGGGAGCGGGGTTTTGGAGGGGTGACCCGCTCTCACTCGCCTCTTTCTCTCCAGTTTCCTCGATGGCAGCGGCATAGACGACAGCCCGTCCACACAGTTTGCAGAGGTGAGTTTTGCTCTCTTGTTTTTTTTTTTAATTTTTTTTTTAAAATCTGTCACCTTGCAAAGAGGTTTTCAGTCCCGGCTCCGGCATCTTTCTTTGCTGCCTTGTAAAAGGGACACAGCCCGTCTTCCAAAGGGTTTTCAGGAACTTGGCGAATTTTGTGGAGCCTGTTGACGTTGCCGGGGTTGAAACCTGCCAGAGGTTTGTTCACTGGGCCAGGCAGGAAAAAAAAAAGACGCGAGAAAGACGCCCTGGCCCCTGGTGCTGGCAGACGCTGGGACGTGTGACAGTGACGCTCGGCCAGCTGGGGAGGGTGTTCCCCGCCCGCCCTTTCCTCCCTGCTCCTTCCCGCTCCGCCTTTTACCACAAATGCAACTAAAGTCTAAAAATTCCAAACTTGGGACACAAATCCCTGTGCAGTGATGTGGTCGCTTGGACCCCGGAGCAGGGGGAGCTGGGCAGCGAGGGCTGGAAGCGGCTTTTCTCGCCCCGTTTCCTAAACTCCGGAGGGCTGGAAGCGGCTTTTCTCGCCCCGTTTCCTAAACTCCGGAGGGCTGGAAGCGGCTTTTCTCGCCCCGTTTCCTAAACTCTGGAGGGCTGGAAGCGGCTTTTCTCACCCCGTTTCCTAAACTCTGGAGGGCTGGAAGCGGCTTTTCTCGCCCCGTTTCCAGAACGTAGCCGGGCAGAGCCGAGCTCTGCGAACATCCCCCCCAAGCTCGTGCCGGGGTGACCCCGGGCTGGGGGCTGCGGCGGCAGCTCCTCGTCCAAACCCCGGGAGGGAACGGCGGCTTTGGGCTCTGGGCACAGGCTCCATTCCTCGGAGTTAAAATAAAATCTCTCTGCGTCCGCTCGGGGCGTTGGTTGGCGCGGTTCTTGAGGAGTTTGGGCTGTTTCTGTGCCCTGCCCCGCTCCTCGGAGCTCCCCGGTGTCTCGGGTGGCAGCTCATCGGCCGGGTTATCCCCGGGGAGATTCGGGGGGTGGGTTGCTGCTTCGTCCTCCTTCTCGAGCTGCGGCAGAGCCACTCGCTTCCGTGCCAGAAGCAGGGACACAAAGAGCCTTTGGGCTCCAGATCCCTCCTGCTCGCGTCCATGCTCCCTGCGTCCGGCTGCTTTGCCTCCTGGCACCGGATCCCAGCAATGTTTCGGCGAGATGCTCGGCTTAGAGCCGGCGCATTGCTTCACCGAGAGCCTCAGGATGCCTGGGCGTGGAAGGCGCCGTATAAATGGCTTTTTAGGCTGAATAATAAATAAAAATCTTCTCTCAGCAGCGTGGCTGGAGGCAGGCAGGGCTGTCTGTCGATCAGAACTAGCGGGAGAACAAGCAAACCTCCGTCTGCGGGGTGTTAATTCAGAGAACGGGTCGTAAACCTGACTTCTTTCTGCCTCTCCTCCGATTCCGCGTTGAAGCGGGCGGCGTTAAGTGAGCTAATTGGCTGCGAAACGGGAATTAAACCGCTCTGGTCAGGTCATAACGCACCGTGAGGGTCCTGGGCAGATGAAAACGGAGCAGTCCTCGTGTGACGTGTTCAATTCCCGCTGTAAATCCCGGGGCGCCGCTCGGAGCCCGGCCGGGACGTCAGCTCGTCCCCCCCGGCACACGCAGGGTTTGTTGTCTGCCACTCCCTGGTTTGTTGTGAATATTATTTTTTTTTCTTAAACCCACATTATAAACCTTCAGTGTCCTCCTCAGCTGTTGCTTGAGCCCATGGTTGATCTGAATCGCAGAAGAAATAAAACCAAACGAATTTCGCAGGTGATGGAGCCGGGGGGGCTCACGGCTCCGGGTTCCTTCGTGGTTTTGTGCGACAACCAGAGACACAAACCCTCCTTCTCGGGGCCGCGCTTCCGTTCTTTCGGCCACATCCGTTCGCCACCGGTGGCCGTGAAGATGCCACGAGCCCATGGATGTGGGGCCGGGGTGTCTGGCGTTGTCACCCCTCGAATCCCCGCCCCGGGAGGGAGACACCGACCCTCGCGGGGGTAGCAGGAAAGTGCCGCCGCCTTGGTCTTCCCGGGGCGGCACAGCTGGTAGCTCAGGCTATAATTAAGTGTATTTGCCACATTTTTTTTCTGGGAGCCATGGTAACCGTGCGAATTTGCCCGGTTGTTTCTCTCGAGGTGGATTTCCCCACCTCCGCGGCGGCAGCGGAGTCACCGGGATCAGTGACGGAGCCGCGCATGGTTTGTGTTTCTCCCCCTTTTCTCCCCCCCCTACCCCAATGCAGCTTTGGGACCATTTGGACCACACGATGTTCTTCCCGGATTTCCGACCCTTCCTGAGTAGCAGCTCACTGGATCAGGACAGCAGGGACAACGAGAGGGGCCACCAAGCCCACGCCGACCTCTGGGGACCAAGCCGACCCCCGCGATTGCCCATGACGCGGAGATACCGATCCCGGGGCAGCTCGCGCCCCGACAGATCTCCCGCTATCGAGGGGTAAGTGCCCGAATTACCCCCTGGAAGCGTTTCCCTCCCCCGTCGGTGTAAAAATGTGACATTTGGGGGAGAAACCTGACAAAACAGATCCTGGCGCTGGTGGTAGGTGACCCTCAGACCCCAAAAATGCCGATTTTCCCGTGGGATGCTCCTTTCGTCCCCCCTCGGCACGAATCGGAGCCGCGTGGTGGGAAAGGTGGGTTTTGTACCGGTGCCAACCCTCGCCACGGGGAAACGAGTCGGTGCTCGGGAAGCGCAGTCACTTCCTCTCCTCTCCCAGCCCTCCCACGCTCCGATGAGTTCTCATCCCTCCGATGCGTTCGCATCCCTCCTTCCTCCGGGCCGTGTCTGTCTCGGGGCTCGCCCTTCTGCCGAGGGATTTACCTCGTCCCAACATCCGTCGATGGGAGCGGAATTTCACGTTTTGCGGCCTGTTCTTGCAAAATTCTTGCTGCTGCCGTGTATTTATTTGCTCAACTTATTCCTTTTTTTTTTTCTTTCGTTTCCTCCCTCTTTAGAATCATACAGCAGATCTTTGCAGGGTTTTTTGCAAACTCAGCGATTCCTGGCTCCCAGCACCCTTTTTCCTGGTGAGTAGCCGCCGTGGTTTACACCATGGCTTCGTTCGTGGCTCTGCACCAGTAAAGAGCCGTTCTCTGGTGCTGGGGAGCTCTCTTCCCCCAGTTGTGGCTCCTCTGGGAGGATGAGCAAACCCCGGGGGCTGCTTTGGGGCGAACGAAATATTTTTCCTTGACTCTCCGCTCCCGTCCGCAGGAGCGGGATGCTGCACTCGAATCCCGGGGACTACGCATGGGGACAGAGCGGCCTTGATGCCATTGTCACCCAGGTGAGACCCACACGGGGGGAGACAGGCCCCAGTGGGCTGGGCTGGACTCTCAGCTGGTTTTTTGGGCTCCTCTCTGCTCCGTCCCGCTGCTGGGGATGAGCGCAGGGTTTCGGATGAGGAACAGCCCATCGGTCTCCGGCGCGGCGGCGACTCCTGCGCTGCCTCTTCCGAGGGGTCTGGGAGTGGGGCTCGGACCTCGTCGGAGCGGAAATACCGCCTCAAAGTTCACTTCTGTGCCAAACCACGCGTGGTGCGGGGCTCGCATGTGCCTCGCGACGGCCCCGGCAGAGCCCGGAGATGAAAATCTCCAGCGTCAGCCCCGGCTCTCTTGCCAAATTCAGCAACGTGCCGCCGTGAGCCGTTTCCCTGTGGGATGAACCGAGTCCTCTCCTGTTCCCTGGCTCCTTTGGGGATGGGGGGTGTCCCGCCTCCGTCCCCAAACCGGGTGTTGGCATCCCGGGGACGGGCAGAGCAGATGGAAGCCGTCCCCGCAGCTAATTTGGCCGCTGCTGTCGTGCTGACGCCTCCCGAACGCGCCTGCCGGAGCCATCTGCTGCCGTTCGCCCTCGGCTTCCCGGCCTGCGTCACCGCCCGGCTCGCCCGCCTGACTCACCGCTTCCCAAAATGAGTCGCCAGCCCCCGCGGCCGCCCGGAGCCGGCACCTCCCTCCTCCCACCCCGTGCCCGGGGACAGAGCGAGCCCCGGCAGCGCAGGGGGCTGGGGTTGGGATTTGGGGTGGATACGCGGCTCCCGGAGCCGCAGCCCTGCCCATCCCGGGCTGTCCTGGCATCCAGGCGTCGTCTTGTGGCCTCAAAATTCAACCAGGCTCCTACAAAAGCTTCCCTGACTGTGCTGGGACGCGTTTGAGCCGATTCCTGGGTGAATTTGGGTCTTAACCGTATAAAATTCTTACGAGTCGTGGAACCGTGGCGCTCGGAACAGAGGTGCTGGCAGCGCCGTCGCTGCAGCTCGAGCTCAGCCCACGTTAAACGGCCGAGACCCCGCACAGGGGGTGCAGACCCCCGGGAGCGCCGGCTTCGGTACGGCTGCTCCTCGGGTCTCGGCTAAAGCGGCTTTTGATAGCCCCGGGGGTCACCTCGCGCCTCCTGACACCCCGGTCGGGTCCTGGGAGAGGCGGAAGGTGCTCCGTCCCCCTCGTTTCTGCAGTACGAGGGTCTTCCTCTGCTCAGAACATCTCCACCGGCCCCCTTGGGGTCCAAATCCAGCTCAGCACCTCTGCGATGTCCGTGGCGACGTCTCCCTTCCCACCCGGGCTCGTCCATCTCCGAACTCGTGATGCAGGAGAAACTATCCGGAGGGCGGCGATGTTAGAAGTTGGCGAGACTGGAGGGGGGGAAAGTCGGGTTTTGATGCGGGGAGGGAGCCCGGACGCAGCCCCTCGGGGCGGCCGGTGACACCTGTCACCTCGGGGGCTTTGGGAGTGGGTCCGAGACCCCCCCTGGGGCCAGCTGAGCCGCTCGTCCCCGGCTGGGTTGGGGGTACGGCGCTCTCCCTGCTCCCTCCGGCGATTCTCCGCGTCCCCGCTCCTGAGCTCGGCGTCTTCTCTTCTCCGCAGCTCTTGGGCCAGTTGGAAAACACGGGACCACCGCCAGCCGACAAGGAGAAGATCTCGTCCCTCCCCACGGTGACCGTCACTCAGGAACAAGTCGGTAGGTGACCTCGGTGTCCGCTTCTCCTGCCAGCTCCCCGCCGTGTTTGTCCCGTCCCAAAACGCCGCTTTTTTGACCCAGCAGCCGCCCGGTTGCTCTCCCTCCTCCTTAAATCTGTGCCGTCGCCGACGGTCTTGTTCGAGCCGCGCTCGGCGCCTTTGCTCTCCCCCTTTTCCAACCGGCGGGGCTCGAGGAGGCTCTGAACGTATTTTCCTGCCGAAACGCGCTGGGAACGTCGCGGAAAACTCGCAGGTTGTTGCGGCGCAGCTGGCAGGGAGGGCTTCTGGGTTTCTCATCACGTTCCTGGGCTCGCACTCCGCTCCTTCCCGGGGGTTTTCTCCCCCCGTTTGCCCGGAGGATCCCTTTCCCTCCCGGCGACTATTACTGGAAACAAACGCTTCATTAAGACAAACCGATGAGAAAAGCTGTTCCCACAACAGATATTTTCGTCTGGTGCTGTTTATATACTCCCGGCTCTTCTCCTCGGCTGGGAAACCAAGAATTTCCGTCTTGTCACGCCGGCTCTCGCAGCCTGGCAGGCGGAGCGGCCGCGAGCTCGTCTCCCCGCGACGTCTGCGCTCCGACGGCAGCGAGACTCCCCTTGCTCAGGGCAAGGAAATTTTGGCAGAACTGGGCTAAAATACGTTTAGTTTGAATTTTTTTTTTTTTTTTTTTGCTGCTAGCATGCTGAGAACTGAATTTTTTTGGCTGGTTGTGCGCGAGCACACCCTGGCCGATGAAAGCTGGGGTTTGTGTTCCCTCCTTCACCCTGCGTCTCTTCCAGATACGGGTTTGGAGTGTCCCGTCTGCAAAGAGGATTACACGGTGGCCGAGCAGGTCCGGCAGCTCCCGTGCAATCACTTCTTCCACAGCAACTGCATCGTCCCGTGGTTGGAGCTGGTAAGCGCCCGGCGGGGGGGACGCGTCCCCGCTCCCCGCCCGTGCGGCAGGATGCGACCCCGCGGCCGTGCAGCGGCGTTTCCCCGAAGCTCTGGGGTTTTTCTCTTGCAGCACGACACGTGTCCCGTGTGTCGGAAGAGTTTAAAAGGCGAAGATTCGACTCGGCAAACGCAAAACCCCGAGGCATCGGCGAGCGACAGCTTCAGCAGCGAAAGCCAGCTCCACGAGCGATGGACTTTCTGACGCTCGGGGGCTCTGGCCGGAGTCTTATCCTCCGGATGTACGCGGTGTCGTAATCCAAACAAAACAAAAAACCCACGAGCAGCAGGAGGCGTAGGGCAGGGGAGGGGAGCGCCCTGGCTGGCGCTGCCATGGGTGATGTCTTGTTCCTGAAAATTTAAATTAGCATCTCCGAGCGAATCGCGTCTCCATTGGAATCGCCTCTTTTAGTCCTAAATTCCGAGTCTTTGGGGTGATTTTCCACTTGATTTTATACCTGTGAAACCTTGACTCCCAGCGGAAAGGGGGGGGGGAACCGGCGCAGGGAGGTTTGGGGGTCCCGGCGTCTCTCCTGCGTCCCCCCCGCCCCGGCAAAGAGGTGGCAAAGGGGGGGACGGGCGTCCCCGGCGCGGTGACGGAGATTTTCCGCTTCTCCGACCCTTTCCCTGCCCCGCGAACCGTGGGGCGGCCGGAAGCGAATCCAGGAGGGGTTTGGGATTATTTTATTTTTCTTTTTGCCCCTCTCCTGTGGTGAATCCCAGGGACGGTGTCTGTCCGCGTTCGAGGTTTTCTCAAGGGCGAGGCGGCGGCTCCGCAGCCCCGTGCCGGCGGCGAGCAGCGCGGTGGGGCCGCGCGGGAACCCCCGCTCCTGGGAGCAGGAATGCACAAAGGATTTACTGTCTGGTCGTGGAATTTTTTTTTTTTTTTCCCTTGGGTTGGGTTGTTTTTTCTGGCCCTTCTCCACGTGCCTGTGTCCCCGGCTCTGTCCCCTCCTGTGTCCCCTCCTGTCCCCTGCCCGCAGTGAGTCGTTAGGATCCGTAGCTGACCCGTATCCCGTGGACCACGTTACCGGCATCCCGTAGGAAACAGCCCGGACCGCGCAGAGCCTTTCAGCGGCCGCTTCCTCCGTGTTTAACACAAATCTTCACTCTCCCTTTAGTCCGATAACTTTAAGAGAATCTCTTTATTTTTACAGATTATTTGTGTTCTTTGGGTTTGTTGTTTTTTTCCCCCCCCCCCCCCACCCACTTCTGTAACATCTCATCCACGGTTTTTTTCTTGGTTTTAGCATCCGGATACCGTCCGTGTTTACGGCACCCACCGAACCCCCCCCGTGGCAATGGGGAACCCCCGGCTCGGCGCCGGCGGCAGGCGGGGGGGGAGAGGTGGGTCGCGGCCGAACGCGTTTCCGCTTCGTTGTCGTGAGCGGTGTCCGACGTCCGCTCGCCTCGACGCCGTGGTCCGGTTGCTCTTCAGTCCAATAAAGGCCTTTCTAAAGAAGAGCTGATGTGGCAAAAAAAAAAATTATTGGGAGTCGTCGGAGGACCAACGGGGCTGGAAGTGAGCTCGGGGAGTGGCTGCGAAGGGATTTTCTGGGGAGAAAAATTCCGGTTTGGGGGCCGGAGGGCGGCCGTCGAGCTCCCGCCGTGGGGCTGGGGAGGGGTGACGGTGGCCAGAGGTGTCGGCGTTGTCCCTCCTCACGCTGCGGGTGAGTCTGATCCTTCCGGCCGCCCCACGGGACCCTCCTGCCACCGCGGGGACGTGGTGACCCCGTCCCTCGCTTCGGGGAGGGAGCATCCACGACCCTGGTGCTGGAGAAAGAGGAGGAGGAGGAGGAGGATGATCTCTGCTGGGGTCAGGGGCTTCGAAAACGTTCCCCGAGATCTCAGACCCCGCAGCGGGGTGGCGGGGGTTCGGCCGGACGCCCCCAGCTGCTGCCTGGGTGTTTTTAAGCGTTTTTTGGGGAGGGAAGCGGGGACACGGACGCGCTGGCTGCTGCCCCGCGGCCACGAGCCGTCTCCCTGCGCCCTGCCGGGCTGGGGGGGGGGAAAGCCACCCGCGATCGGCCGGTGCACCCTCGGGACCCTCTCCCCACCCTTTGGGTGCCCACAGCCCCCCGAGCCGGGGCTTTGGGGGCCGGGCGGGGGTTTGGGAGCCGATAGACGGCTCGTGGTCGGTGCCAACAGAAGGAAAAACTTCACCTGCAGCTCCAGCCTCCCCCCAAAATTCACCATTTTGGGGTCCCCTGAAGCGCCCTGGCTGCAGGGCGAGGTTTGGGGGTCCTGGGGGGGGGCACACACTTGGGGCAGCCCCAGATTTCTGCTCCTGGTGCCCAAAATCGGGGATTTCTTCCCCCGGGGGCAGAATTTCAGCCCGAGGAGGCCGGGTGGGACCCTGGAGGGCTGGAGGGACCCTGGAGGGGGAGGTTGGGGGTATCCAGCACCCCCTTATCCCCCTCCGGCTTTACATCCCGCTGTCACTCCGAGTGTTTCGGTGTTTTTCCCGGGAGGGGGAACTTTCTGCCCCCGGAGCATCCCCGGGGCGGCGGCAGGGATGCGGCAGAGCCGAGCGGGTACCACACGAGCATCTCGGGGTGTGCGGAGGGGGGGGGGGCTGAGCTTTATTGGT
>WKFP01013356.1:538856-552562 GCA_011057875.1 Pterocles orientalis | reverse complement strand
AACAACATAAAAGAAAGCAAAGGAAAATAAAAGAAATTTAAAAAGAAGAGAAAAATAAAAAACCAAAACAAAACAAAAGAAAAAGGAATATTTAAAAAAAAAACCAAAACCAAAAACCAAAATAAACTGAAAGAGAAGAGAGAAATTAAGGAAAAAAAAGATAACAAAAGAAAGAAAATAAAACCCTGTTTCCACTTGTATGCTTTGTGTTGTCTGTCTTTGAAAGTGTTTTTGGAGCTAAAACCCCTCGGGACCATCAGTCAAATCACCTCATGGTTACCTGACTCATTGTGGGCACACAGAACAGCCCAGGACAGCACAGAGCAGCCCAGAGCTGTGCCTGACCAGCCCTGAGCCAGGTCTGAGGCTCCATCCAGGAGAGCAGCTCTCTGCAGGGCAGGTCCCAGGTCCATCCAGGGGACAGGGGCAGAGATGGGCACACCTACAGCATGGCTCAGGCAGGGACTGAAGGCCCCTGGCTGAGCTGAGACACGGCCCCTGGGCAGGAGATGGTGGAGGTGGGTGGGGGTCCCAGGGAGAAGAGGTCAGCACCTCCCTCTCCGCTTCCCCTCCTCAGAAGCTGCAGAGAGCAATGAGGCCGCCCCTCAGTCTCCTTCTCTCCAAACTAAACAAACCCCCTGTCCTCAGCCGCTCCTCAGAGGACATGCCTTCCAGCCCCTTCACCAGCTTTGTTGGCCTCCATGGGATGTGCTCAAGTACCTTAAAATCCTTTTTAAATTGTGGAGCTCTGGCCCCCAAAGCACAGGAATACAGTAAGTACAGCTTATTATTGCAGGAGGTGCTATTTCAGCATTCACTTGCCTTGCACAGCCTTTTGCAAAAAGGAAAAAGCGGTCTTAGAATGCATGTGGTTTCGGTAGATGTATAAAAAGCAAAATCTTCAGTACTCCTTTGTAGCTATCCTACAGGTGTGTAGGGCCTCTTAATGAGAGGCAGTTGCCTTCTAGTGCCGGACAGCCACCTGGGCAGCCACCTCCTTACCCATATCAGCATTACCAGCAACAACCTTCCTCTTCACTAAATGCCTGCGGAATTCATTTTAAAAAATCATTAGCGACCTTTATCCACACTCCTGGAGAGTAAAGCCTGTCCCTACAGACAGCAGTGCCATGAACAACATCACACTGACCCACCAGTGTTTTGTCTCCTGCAGCTTTTTCAGTGTCTAGCCTGATTTGGCACTTTCTCCCAGGAAATTTCCAAAAAGGAAGTTTAGTTAATGCCAGCTGTGGTTACTTTCTTCCCTAGGAGGCAGGACATCCGTTCTGAAAGTGGCTAGATGGACACCACCAGCTTCATGTTCAGAGCCCACCTGCACAGCCTGTCCCTTGCTCAGCTGGCCAGCAGAGAGTTGGATCTGCTGGTTGTGACTGGGTGGAACTGGACGCCAGCAGCTACTGATGGGTGAAAGCCCACTTAACACATCTCTCAGGCTCCACCCTTCATGCTTTGCTGTCATCAAAGGCAGGTAACAGTGAAGACCATGGTCAGGCTTGTGAATTTAGATTGCAGAAAACTATCATTCAAGAAATGTAGGTTTCCTCGTCCACATCATATTCTGGATTTCATGGTATCCATAGGGCAGAAAAAACCTCTATCTCATCCTCCCTACCAGCTGAAGCTCTGACAGAAGAGATATCCCCTACACCAATGTAACAACCTACAACCATATGTGAAGAATTGCAGCGTAGAAATAGGTAACACAATGTCAGGTGGAACGCTATGCGTTTCTGCTCCCGTTTAGAAACACCGGAGTTGGCAAATGTTCCTGGAGGCATGAGTAGGCCACAGGGTGACTACCAGACACAAATGGGACACAGGCAAGTGCATTCTTGTGTCTCAGGTAAGATATTTCCATACAAAAGACAATCACTGTGCAAAGCCCTGCTGAGAACTCACCTGTGCATTTCTCATTCCTCATGTTCAAGAAAGATAAATTCCATCTGGGATGAAGGCAAACAAAAACTGAGCAGCTGATTAGAGGCATGGAGGGCCTACAGAAGAAGATGATGACTAGAAGGAGCAAGCCAAAGGCTGAGAAGGCAGCTATCCCTTTCAAGAAGGATATCAAGGATGAAGGCTAGAAAAGGAAAAGAGCCATTGGCGTGCAAGTAGAAAGATGGTAAATAACATAAAATGATTCAGGACTTCTTTCCAAGAAGATCTCACCATGAACAGTGTAGTAGCAATATGTCCCTTGGTGGACTGGTAAGGAACGGTGAGGAAATCTTGCATGCTCTCTACATCTCTGCAAAGTTCACACAAAGGGAACCAAAACCTTTTTTTCTTCTCTGGCATCACCATAATAAAATGAATGTTTATGATATAAATCCCCTTATTTACACAGTCTGAATGTACATATGAATTTTGGCACCAACGTATAAAATGACAAGAATAGTCATATTGCCCAAGCACCAACTTACCAAATCATAAAGGAAAAAGACATTTTATAGGGTCTAAGATAAGATCTAAACATCTTCCCACAAATTGAGGTAGGCAAAAAACTCTCAGAAAGGTTAAAGTCACAAATGAGTTCTGAAAGTTTCACCCTGGGCTGAAGCATGTTATGGTGTGTTGACTTTGGCTAGCTGCCAGGTGCTCACCAAGCCGCTCTATCATTCCCCTCCTCAACAAAACAGGGGGAGAAAATACAATGACAGGCTTGTGGGCTGACATAAAGACAGGGAGATTACTCAGCAATTACCATCACAGGCAAAAGAGTCTCAACTTGGGGAAATTAATTTAATTTATTGCCAACCAAATCAGAGTAGGATAGCGAGAAACAAGAATATATCTAAAAACACCTTCACCCCACCCCTCGCTTCTTCCCAGGCTCATTTTCACTCCTGACTTCTCCACGTCCTCCCCCTATACAGAGCAGGGGGGATGGAGAATGGGGGCTGTGATCAGTTCATCACACATTGCCTCTGCTGCTCCTTCCTCCTCATGTTCTTCCCCTGCTCCAGCATGGGGGTCTCTCCCACAGGAGACAGTTCTTCATGATCTTCTCCGATGTGGGTCTTTCCCATGGGCTGCAGTTCTTAAATAACTGCTCCAGCATGGGTCCTTTCCACAGGGTGCAGCCCTTCAGGAACAGACTGCTCCAGCATGCGTTCCTCATGGGGCTGCAGGTTCTGCTAGAAAACCTGCTACCATGTGCACTTCTCTCCACCAAGCTGCAATTCCAGCCAGGAGCCTGCTCCAGCACAGGGTCTCCACAGGGTCACAACTTTCTTCAGGGCATGTCCACTTGCTCTGTCATGGGGTCCTCCATGGGCTGCAGGTGGACCTCTGCTCCACCGTGGACCCCGTGGGCTGCAGGGAGACAGCCTGCCTCACTGTGGTCTTCACCATGGGCTGCAGGGGAATCTCTGTTCCAGTGCCCGGAGCACCTCCTACCCCTTCACTGACCTTGGTGTCTGCAGAGTTCTCTCTCACACATATTCTCATGCCTCTCTTCCAGCTGCTGTTGTGCAGCATTTTTTTTATCCTTTCTTAAATATATGATCATACAGATGCACTTGTACCATTGCTGATGGCCTCAGCTTTGGCTAGCAGCAGGTCTGTCTTGGAGCCAGCTGGAAGGAGCTCTGTCCAACATGGAGGAAAGCTTCTTGCATCTTCTCCCAGAAACCACCCCTACAGTCCCCCCTGTTAGCAAAACCTTGCTGTATAAGCCCCATACACCAAGCTTCCATTCAATGCCACGTAGATAAGTCAATGGTACTGCCAGCTGCACAGCAAGCTTGGCCAGCATCTCAAGCCCCACTGCAGTGCATCGGTTAGTGTGTGGTGCTTAGCGGTAGGGACAATGGTAGCTCATGAGGTCCTAGGAGGTCTTCCTCCACAACTCCTAAAAATAGTCTTTGCTAATCTTCACATTTTTGTTCTCTGTTTCACCAGTTCATTTTTAAAACACCAACACATTGCATCTCTTTATAGCAACAGTGGTCCTCTCCATCTACCTGTAGCTTCTTTACTCAACAGAATTTTACACCCAAATACAGTAAATGATAAAGACAAACAACATTATTTCTTGACAAGACTTTCATAGCGCTTCACCTTGCATGTGGCTGGAACAGGCTCAAGCTCTGTACAAATCTGTCCACCTGTGAACAGCTCTTCTAGAGCCCTAAACCAACAAACCATTCCTGGATGAATACTGAGTTCAGTGCTGTTAGATGTTCTCAGTCCAAGGAGTTTTATCTGCTTTATTAAGACATTAGCTTTAGTTATTTGGGCTGGGTTTTTCAAATGCCCACAGACCCCCAAGGACTGCATTCCAACACATTAAAATGTATTATGTTATTGCAATATTTGTAGTAGCACTTATTAAAACTCTGTTCAGGGAGTTGGGATCGTAAATCCTCCTGGTCTGCATCCATACCCGAGCTGGAGTATGTTTATGTTTGATAGACGGGCTGTAAAATGAGGGCACATTCTCACATGTGAAGTGTAAATAGTTTCTCCATTTATTTATTGCAGCTGATGTTACGTGGGGCTGGGGACAGGTCCTGTGTTCCACACAGAACTGACAGAAGGGGAAATAATGATTAAAAAAAAAAAAGTGTTGTCAGAGCTCCTGAATAAACATCAATTAAATCTTCCAATTTATTTCCTTGGACTTTGAATCAAGCAAACAGTTCTAAAAACCATTCCTGATCTCTATGCATTGAATTTCTGTAGCTGCTAGACTATTTTGGCATCAAAAGCTTCCCAGTGTTGGACCCCGTTCTGAAGGGCTGAAAAGATGCATTAAGAAGTCCTCAGTTAAACCCAATCCACATGCCCAGAAAATAGGAGCAGGGAGATGTGGAAAAGATTAGGCTTGAACAAATGTGCAAAATGTACTATGCTCTCAGTGCGATAAATTTGCACTCTGAAGCTACTGTTCTTATTACAGCTAGAGAACAGTCAAAGTGATGGCTAGAGGGAGCTTCTGATCTCAAACTATCGCCCCTTGCATAAGGCTGGCCTTTCATTTTCACACGAGCACCTCTTCAAGGACTGTGTTTTGTTCATCTCTCTGAAATTGAATAAACCAGCATCTTTCATAAACTTTAAAATCCTTCACTCTCTTATAAAGCAAAGGAAGACAAACAAAGCAGTAACGTGAGATGAGGATACCTTAATCAGGAAGGCACTTGAGAGAGATAGTACTCTCTTGCAAGCAACTCTTATGTTGCTTGCAAACGTGTTGTTTAACCTTACCAAAATCATGTGCATTGCACTTTGGCTGAAGTAAGCAAGCACAGAGAAGTGACTAGGATGAAACAAGACTCTTTACCAAAGCACATAACAGTAAGAGAGTGTTTTAGCTCCTTCACCATCACAGGTAAGCTTCAAAGGGTAGTGTATGGGTCCAACTTGCAATCACCCCAAATTCTCCAAGACAGTAGCCTTAGGGCTGATCTCCACAGGGAGGGAGGAGGCACAATTACCATTTTATATTATCTTGAAAGGGTCACACATATGATATTCCATCTTTGAATTGGTTGTGCATAATCACTCAAAAGGGCTATCACTGCTAACATATTGAAAAAAAGAGAGATTTCCTGAGAAACCTGACTGAAAATACTGTGAAAAGCATCCATGTATGAGATTTAACTGAATCCAGGTTTCATTACAAGCTGGAGTTCATCTAAGATGCATTTTTTTCTAATCCCAAGAATCTCAAGTGGCACTTTCCAGTGGTTATTTCTGTTTCTTCCATCAAAACCATAAGGATGTTTTAAAAAGTGAAACTTGGATATTTTAATCAGGTATAAAAAGCAGCTCTAGCTAGATTAATCATTCAGTTGGTTTTGACTCTTAACATTCGTTACACAGCAGAGAAGTCATCAAAATTACTCTTATCTCATTATTATGACATTTTTTTAAAGTTGCATATAACAAACAGAAAAGCGAGACTTGTATAAAATAAGTCTGAATAATTTGTATTCAGTTATTCAGCTTTTATGCAGTTGTAGTAACTGCTAGTTGTTCAATACGGACCCTTTCTATTACGGTAATTACAACTCTGAAATCTGAGCCTGTGTCCGATAAACTGGGGAGAAATATGCAGATCTGAGCTTAGGCAGAATGGTTACAAATTTTTGTTTTCATGTGAATTATTGCTTTTGTACTAACTCATTTGACAACACAGGAGAATGTAGGCACAGCAATGAAAAACAAACTTATGACCAGGCAAGCGATGCCAAAGATTTGAGTTTTGCTGGCGTGATTGCTCTGTTTCTTCTTCAGCTTCGGGTTTAGCCTGGCATTTGCAGCTGCGGGTGCAAGTACTGAAGCATCCTCTAGAAGCATTGAGCCCTTTGTGAGGTGCATGGACACCTCCGCCCTGTCTGAAGTGCTTCTTCTGGGTGCAAGAGTGGGTGGAAAACCCAATTGGACAAGGGTCTTGGGCAGGCTGGCAAGCCTCACTGGAGCAGGAGCGTGGCAAGCAGTTGCTGCAAAGGAGATGGGCAAGTAGGAGCTTGTCCAGTTTCCAGTGTTGCCTCCAGTGAAAAGAAGGTCCAGAGAGGCAGGGTGAGTCAGCGTGCTAGAAACATGGGAGAGCTGCAGTTAATGGGATGATCCTCTGGGCCTTAACTCAAAAGGGCCTCAAAGAAGAAAGCAAGCATGCGAGGCAAAAAAAATAAAATAAGAAAGGAAAAAAACACAGTGAGACTACTCTTATCATCTGCAAGTATTCCAAATCTTCATGAGATGTCAAAACAGCTGCCTGAGATAGGTCCTCTCCCCTCAGAACCCAATGGAGTCCTAAGTCAGCCTCAAAACTGATCTAGAACAAACTAGCGAACTAGAAAAAAGTCTAGAACCACAAAGTGTTATAGAACGAGATCTAGAATGAGCTCCAGAATTAGATCGTGAATCATAACGTGAGCTAAAATTGAATCTGTGGTCTAAAATGGTATCTAGACGGCTATTTAGAACCCTAGAGTGATCTAGATCATGATCTAGACCCCCTTCCAAAAAGCCCAACTCCAGAGTTCAGACCTGCTCTAACTGCACCAACACCACCCCAGCTCTACAAACAAGTGACCGCAAAGGACTCACTGCCTGTCAAAGGCCCTGAGAAGGGAAGGCCTTGTGATATCTCAAACATCTTTGTTGTAAAAAGGAAATAGACAAGAACTTTCTCCCTTGCTGATAAGAAGTGAAGAACACACCAAAGGCTTTACTCACTAACCAAGGACAAACTTTTGCTTAACAAGGTCATCAACCCCCAGCTCGAAGGCACCAACAAGGTGTTCAACAAACGTGCAGATGTGGTGCTTCGGGACACGGCTTGGTGGGTTAGGTGGTGTTGAGTTGATGGTAGGACTTGATCCTTTTCCAACCTTAATAATTCTATGCTTCAACATAAGGTAGGGAAAACACACCACAATTTAAGAATGTCCACTGCCTTTCAGAGACAAAGGTGCAGTAAGCAAGAGACAACCATTTTACAGTTAAACCTCTTCTCCTTCTGTCAAATTTCAAGCGACGGACTTTACATGAGGTGGTCACAAGGGTATGTGGCAGAAAGTTACATGAAACCTAGCGGGGAGCTGATGCCTTGGGAGCAGATGACCACACAGGAAGGTAGTGTAGACAGGAAAGGATGGCTTCCAGGTTGTACCTACATTCTTTTCATTTCACTTGAAAATCACTAGGGCTTTATACATTTCTCTCTTATTTCCTCCTCTAAGCTCCCTCTAAGTAAACAGTATGTTTACGAACATCCTATAGCATATTAGCCACCAATTACCAAAAAATGTGGATGTGATGGACACTTAGCTACCCCTACACACAAGCCTTGGGGTCTAAGATATGTAAGAGGTCATACATCTAGCTGCACAACATTCTTGTCTCACACGTGCTCATACTCAGCCTGTTAGCAAGGACCAGTGACAGAGAGGACTAGTATTTGTAGTAGTGTCACATGGACTTGAAGATCCTGGCCAAAGTATGAGGATCAGTTGCAATGCAGGATGTTGTACATGTTACATAAGACATGATAGGCACAATTGGTGAGGAAGGCAAATGCATAGAGTGGCAGTAGAAACTAAAGTGATTTTATACTGTCACGCAACAGGGTCAGCAGCAAGAACTAGGAATAAAAAGCAAGTTGGGGTCCCTTTCACTGTTCTGTCTGCACGCCCCTGCTGACATGCCCCAAGAAGGTGATGTGACAGGGCAAGTTATGTCTGTGTTAAACTGGCAAATCTGCCCTATGTTCTACTGAACACATGTCCAAACATAACAGAAACATAAACGTACTAAATTATGTGCCAGAGAACAAATCTGCCCAGAAAATCTGCTTGACACTCTGATGAAGGACTACGACTGAGAACCTACTGAGGCAGCAGTTTGCAGCTATCAACTTTGAATGATTATGCTTTTGAATCCTGTAGAGAAATAGTTTTCCACAGAGGAAAGGCCAGTATGGCTAAGGAGGAAGCCAATGTTCATGAAAGTAGCACTTGGCAGAGACTACTTCAGCATGTGTTGCTGCTTTCAGTATTCCCAAACCAGTGGGACAAGCAGGAGATAGAAGAGCAAGGTGGCCCCTTCTGGCTTCAAAAAATTCAGATTCACCCAGGAGAAAGATGGGACTAGGAGCTTTCTGGAGTCATGAGCTTTCCGGAGGCCCATAGCTCTTCAATACACTAAGAGAATAATGGTTGTGGTTAAGAGTTTATTTGGCAATGGCAGCACTCCTGCAATAAGTATCTTTCTCATTTAGCATGGCACCATTAGGCAAGGAGTTGTGTATACCCACAGCCTCAGATGGCCACTGAGGGTGGTGGCTGGCGTGTTCAGGAGCTGAGACTCTGGTCCAAAACACACAGAAAAAGCCCAGATAAGCTGTTTTGTCCTAGGCAGAGATGCCATACAGAGTCAGAGCCAAAAACAGTGTGCCTTTGCCATCCCATGAGGTCTAGAGTGCCACCACATCTCCCAGCTGATCAGCTTTGAACAGGCTGGTGGTATCTGCTCAGGGAAACTATGCTAGCCCGTTACAAGTTTGTAACTGCAAAATGTCACCTGAAAACAGAAAGACAACTTCTTGCTCATTGCTCCAGCAACAGATTTCCTACTACAGTGTGTGAGAGGTGTCACTCTGCCCAGCTTGGGCCACTACTGTCACAACTGAGTCTGAGCTGAACATCCATTATTTCTTCCTCTTTCTTGAAGCTGGAGAGCAGCAAGGGCTGACGTTTAAGAAACAGTGCCTCACTGGTGTCTAGTAACAGCAAGGAAAGCAAAACAAGCCAAAATTTGTTTGAATCCTGTGGATGGAAATCTGCCAGGTACGCACACACAGCTTGGGTTTGCAGAAGGGGGAGGGAGGATGTATACACAGGTGAAGATAAAAACCTGGAATTTAAGTGATTACATAGAATGTGAAGTCAGCATTAATTGAACTTTTGATTCAGATCCTGAGTTTTAGTGTTGTGGTAGTACTCTCTGATCAGAGATAAGAGTAGTGAAAGTAAAGACAGGCACAGATGTTTGGGGTTAGAGTCAGATTAAACTTTCTTCCTCCAAAATAGTTTCTCACACGTTACATTTAGACCTGAAATTCCATATTTTTCCTCATGCTTTCATTTGCTATATTTACTTAGACCTGGCTGTTTCCTCTTGTTGGTAATTTCCTGAAGCAAGACATAGTAAACCAGTGGCTACTTCAAGTAATCTCAAGTTTCATCTATTTCAACAACCATAAAATATCCGAGTTGCCTTATCTTCCCAAAGCATCGTGTTTTCCTGTCTTTGTCATCTCACCATCAACCCAAAATTTAGCAAACCCCCACTTAAAACACGTGAAAGGCTCCCAGCTCTTCCCTTTTTCACCTGCATAGGGCCTGTGATGCATGAGTGTGTCTACTGCACCTTGTATCTTCCCATTACTCCTTCCGTAATACTGAAATCTGGTTTCCTTTTGCCCATCAGCCTATCCAGACCTCGAGCAATTTCTCTCCTGACAGCCACAACTTCCTCCTCTCTCGCCTGGGTCACACCCGTATAAAACAGAATTGGAAATGTTACCTTCTTTGCCTGTTACCTTAAATACAATCACTCTCTTCAGATACCTTCACTCACTGCCCTTTTTTCACAGCATCAGGTTCAACCTTTCAGTCTTGATCTTCAAAGAGATTTACAGCTCTCCCAGTTACCTATGCTAGGTTGCTATCTCTTATAACCCCTTCCACCTCAGTCACAGATCTTAAACTCTTCCATTTTCACATATAGAAAGTGTGTATGCATGTCTGTCTGTGTGTGTGTCTCTCTGTCTCCAGTCCTAGATATAAACAGTTTACACTACTAATCCTGGCCACATATTTCTGAACAGATGTTCCCACTGTTTAAACTGAAAAGATGAAAATATGTCTCAAAATCCCTTCTTATTTATTATATTTCAATGATTCTTTCAATTCCTACAATAACACAGATCATATTTTCTTCTAAAATATGCTGAAGAGAAGCTTACCCTTTTTCTGACATGAGAAAATCTCCTGGGGAAGGTGTATGGCACAAAGCCCCAGCATGTTTGAGTCTGAAGTAGCTCCTAGGGCCAGCCTGCATGTAAAGCGACTGCTTGTGCACCTAGCTGCTGTTAGCTGTGAGATCTGGTAAAACTAAGAACTGCAGGACTTGCCAGCGGAGGCACACGTTTGCTTTAAACAGCATCTTCCACGCAGTGGTTCTAGTACATTTTTGTAACAGCAGCAGTGGTTGATGAACCTCAACGTACTGGGATCTGCTTCCTCCTGTTGCTTGTCACCCAAGCCTCAGGATAACTTCTGAAATTAACTGTTTTTAGGATTTCCTGCTGTATATAAGCCTCATGTTGCCTTACTTAAGGTCAGATGCAGCTTTCCACTGTGCTAAGATGTGTCAATTATTATCGACATTTCTCCACTGCTTGCCTCTCTCTCCATCAACTGCCTTTCTCCTCCCTCCCTCATCCACTTCTTTTTCTTAATCAATCCCTCATGCACTTTGGTCTGTTCAGAGTGAGCCTTCCTTCCTGCCGCCAAGTCAGAGAACAGATGCAGGCTTCATCACACCAGGGAAAAAGGTATTATTGTATAATACTGCTTAGCCCTTTTAAGAGTGTTTAATGTTCAAAACTGCCCAAGCATGAACTGGTTCATGAGACACAGAGCAGGAAATGATTTATAAATGGAGAAACAGAGGCAGAAAGGTAACTGGAGTTGTGCAAGGTCTCACAGAGAGATCATGGCAGGGTCAGAAGTCTCCTGACTTCTAACTCCAGACTTTTAACTCTTTGCTCGTTTTCTAGAATGTGCTGTGTTTCATGTGTTTCATTCCATGTGTTTCATTTTACACACCAAATTACTAACTGATCTACATTTGAACCCACTGTATTTTCACTCAGCATGCAAAAAGTATTGATGCTGTGCGAGTACACACTGTCTCATGGGTAAAGGAGAAGTTGTCTCCTTGCTTCCAGGGCAGACCTCATAATGACCCTAAAGCCCAAGCTGGCGTCGGTACTGCCACAGTGTCTGTTCCACCGAAGCTGAAGTGCACATCTACACAGTGCAAAGAGGCACTAACAGGGAACCTGCATCGGGGACAAGCACCTGAGCGTGGAGCCAGGGTTTCACTACCTGGCTTCAGATCAAAGCCAGTACTTCTGTCCTTAGTTCTGGCAAATCCATGCAGGTGGGGATACATGCAGCATTCAAAATGTCTTTTGGAGCCTGGGGCACAGTGATGTGCCAATTTACCCTCCAAATGCACAATATAACCTTTTACAGACACAGCAATAGCGCAACATCTCATGAAACCTTGATTCCTCATAATTGTTACTGTTTTTTCTTTTTAATACTTCCTACTAATTTATACATAACATATCAGTGCACATGAAAATAAACCCACTTTGAAAAAATAATTTCCTAGGCCTACAAGTAGATACAGGTGTAATCTTCCAAAGTCAACGTACATACAGACACACATATATGTATATATATAAAAAATACAGAGTATGTGAAAAACAGCTGCTTACCCCTTGCCTCTAACCAGACCTGAATCATACAGTAAACACAGACATGCATATCCCCTCTGCATGCAATATTTCTGATTAAATATTTTGTTAGCCAACATGTTTTTCTAGATTGGTAGAAGGATTTTCAGACCATTAATTTCTGTTTCTAAAGGTATGCTGGATTTAGATGTATCCTACATTATTCTGGTTTTGTTAGATTTTTCAAAGGGGCTCTGAAAATTTATCAAAATAACTCCGGAGAAAGAGGCTAAAAATATAATTCTGTAGACTGCAGGAATAGATATTGGACGTCACATAATGCATTTACATTTAGGCAGAAAAAAGAACTCTTGGGAAAATATTGGCATCAGCGTAATCCCTCACACACTGGCCTATGCTTTTATGTTATTGTTGGTTTCAGTAGTCATTTAAAGGAATCTACAGTACCCCTCATTTATCATTGCAAATAGAAATAATAACAATTATAGTAATAATGGACTACTGTTACCAAGCAGACGTCAGGCCAATTTTGCTCTTACCCCCCGGGGCTCCCAATTGCCCTTTTTCCTCTCCTACCAGCTCAAAGGAGAGAGGGAACCCTGCCCAACTTCACCATGGAGGTGCTATCCTCCACTGACTTCTCTTGCTTGTGGTTTGAATGCCAATAAGAGCAGAGAGCTACTCCCAGTGAAAACTAGAAAGTCAGTATTATAAGAGCAAGATAAGCGCAATGACTTGACACATATCCTGAGGCAGTGAATTTGAATCCATTCCTTGATCTGAAGTGTCAGGCAACTTTCAGGTTTTTGATATGCGTATGCTGCAGTAGCTTTTATTGAAACAAAGAAGAGAAGGAGAACAAAGGAACAGAAGGAGGAAAGAGAGAGAATCTCATCTCAGTTGTGGCATATATGGTTGGAAGATTTAACTTGGGCCCATAGGGCTTAATGCTAAAAATGCAACGGTAACCCCGCCTCAGACTGTTTGCAGCACAGATTTTGTCTATGGACAACTGTGCCTCTCCATCATGATGTTTTAGGAGACTTTTTATATGTATTAGAAGAGAAGGTGTCTCAACAAAGGGGCCACCTGGGACAGAAGGGACCACTGAGGAATTTAGAAATTGCATTTTAAACCTGACTGATCTGGCATATGCAAATCTCCCTGCCCACTGCCACTGAAAATCCTCAGCTCTGGCTCCTCTGTACCTCCCCTACCCTTTACCTGCTCAAGTGTTCACAGCTCCAAATTCATTGGTAAGCACAGTGGGGACAGCTCTGCTGAAACCATGGAAAGTGGCGTGAATTCAGCTTGTTACCAATACAGCATCTCTAACCAAGTGTTGATGAATGTTTTCTACCCTCATTACTTGAGGGTAACAAACAACTGAGTCTTGATCCCCTTAACATACTCATTTCTGTTTGAGGAGGTGTCGTGGCTTAAGCAGAGCAGAGTTAATTTTTTTTTTTCCTTTTCCCTTCTCTTCATAAATAGCTAGCAAAAGAAGCTATGTTTTGGATTCCTGCTCAGGAGAGAATTGATAAGAGAAGAACGTTTATAGTTATTGCTAGGATGTTGCTATTTGTTCTCAAGGACATACATTCAGCCTTTTGGGGGGGAAGAGACAGTCTGGCTTCTAGCCTGGGATTTGCTTTTAGGTAAAGACTGAGAAGCAGACTGA
>WKFP01013356.1:509311-538836 GCA_011057875.1 Pterocles orientalis | reverse complement strand
CTCTCCCTCCTTCGGGGCCATTGGCTGGGAGTGGGCTGGGCCTTTGGCCATCAGGTGGGGAGGGGCAGTATCACTGTGTATCACATTGCATCTTTGTATATAGTATTATTTCTAATATTATTGTAGTTTAGTTATTAAATTGTCCTTATCTCAACCCACGAGTCCTCTTTGCCATTTACCTCTTTAATTCTCTCCCCCATAATTGGGTGGGGGCAGGGACTGTGTGAGCGGGTGTGTGTGGTTTGGCCCCAGCCAAGGGCCAACCCATCACAGGAGGTATTTGCATGTCACCTCCCAGACTTCAGTTTTCTGCACTGAACCTGGACTTTTTTTAACCACTTTTCTAGTTTTACCTTCAAACCTGTCATTCTCACTGTTCATGTTCTACTATTTTTTCTGCTATACATCCTTTTAAAAGAATTGTGTTATTCCAAATTGAAATGGTTTTTGCAGCCAAGGACTATGGAAGATTGCTGTACGAGTGATATTCCCATTTATAAAAGTCAATGTATGGAATTCTGGTTCTTTGGGAAACTGAAATTCATTTAATCAACTCTTGGGTGGATGACTGAAATTTACCACCTTAGTTTGTGTAAAGATACTCACTTTTTTCCATTCTAGATGTATAATCTATTCATTTTCTACAGATGGAACACCTGGGGTTTTTTCTATAGTTATAAACCACTTAAAATCTTTCTTTTACTGAAACACATTTTATTAATTCAAGCATATCCGCCCTCCCACGCTAAAAAAAGCCAAAACATCTCAGCAGCTCCTCTCTGTGGGACTTGGCCACACAATTGTCTCTAACCAACGGGGTGAGGCATGCTACCAAGAGCCTGAGAGGTCACCAGGAGTGACCTACCCTTTCCTACCACAATCTCTGGCCGTTTCTCAGAGCAATGTCATGAGACTTCACAAGTTATGCTTTAAGGGGACAAATGTCTCTTCGGCCGTTGGTAGGACCAACCGAGGCAGCTCTTGTAATATCAGTACAATTTGACAACAAGTAGGAAGTGCCAGAGTTTCAGTTCAGCATCCTTTGAGGGATAGCAACACACTAAAAAAAGAAAAAGTCCAGGACTACTCTGTCAAATAATTCCTACCACAAATTTACCAAGCCTGGTAGAAAGATAACTTTGTTTCCTTGCCCTGATACCTGCATCAAGAGGCTGTTTGAGGCCTTCACTCTTCCAGTGTTTAAAAATCTCCGTAGTTCCACCCTGAAACAGGAACTGCTGAGACCCATTTGAACCTGTGCCATTTAGTTTAATAGTTCTGTTTATTATAGCTCTTGTTTTGCTTAAATCTCTTGGTATTTGTACCATTTCCTGAAGCACTAAATCCATCACACCTTACCAAGCAAGCTGTGCTGCAGCCAGTACCAAGGGCTGTTCAGCGTCTGCCTCATGAACACCATCAGTACATTAGAGCACTTTGTAGCTATTGAGGGCTGAGGATGTGGTTTTTGACCTCTTCTCTCTATTTCACAGAGACATTCACAGGTACAGATTCCTTGTAGTCTGCCTGGTAATATTCTGGCCTTTGAGGCCAGAAACACACAGCAACACTAGCAGGTAACACCAGCCCTTCAAATAAATGAAAGTCCCTTGTAGGGACTTTTGTACAGCAAAAGTCACAAATCATTCCTCCTGTTGTGGGCCACTGATTTTACAGCTCACAAAGCTAGTACGTGCAGAGAACACCCTGAGAAAACAATCTGGGAGGTGTTTCATGGGGATTTGGTGATGACCCTTCTGATGTCCCAGATGTAGCTCGTTGCCATGAAGCTCAGGGACCAGGTGGATGAAAAATATTTTCACAATGTTGTGTGCTAAAATGAAAACCAATAACCAAACCTCATTTTGGAGGGGCTTTAGCCCGTATGCTACACAGCACACACTCATAGCTACTTGAGAGCAGTTAGATACAAAAACTAGCAAGGGAAGAATTTATTGTACTGTTGCCCAGCTTGTTGCCCTTCTTGTTGCTCCCATCTCCAAAGCATGCAATGGTACCGAAGCACAAAGATAAACTCTGCTACCAGGTTGACCACAGATGCAATAATAAACTGAAGAAAAGCAGCACATTCTGTTCTCACAAAACAACCTCAACTAAGTTAGGTTTTTTTCTTCCAGTCCCAGTGTTTAAAACCAGCTACCATTCGGGAAATTAAATTCAAAACCTATGATGTGATTTTCTAAGTGTAGCTTTTCAGCAAAAGGGAGCTGAAGTACATCCAGTAGTTCAGAAAAATCAGACTATTTAATTGAGTATCTGTCTGACAAGGACATAAGCCTAACCTCACACACCTGTTGTGAAAGCCTTGGGCTTCAATTAATGGCAGGCAAAGGATGCATAATTAATAGAACAAGAAACCAGGAAATGAATATGTTAAAGTTCCTACTGCAGTTTTAACTTTGTCACAACACGCAGGTCTTTTGCTGGCTTTCTCCACAGAGGTGAATTTCCTGTTTTTCCAGGTTAAATGTATATACCAGAAATTAGTCATTAAATGTCAGGAAATACAATTCAACTGAGTTAACTATGTTGCTGGAAAGATCTGGATTGAGAAAATTATTTGGTGTCCCTTACTTAATAAGATATTACCTCCCTTATCTATTTATGAATTGTTCATGAACAGACTTGTATTTTTACTAGGGATTTTTCCCCTTGTTCAAGAGCAGCAAGTAAATGACGTAAGTGGCCACATTCACCAAGAAGGTGACATCATTCAGAAGATATTCTTGACTCCAGTTTCAGATACTTACTACTCTCTCCCCAGTCCCTGTGCAGAGGTCCAACACAGGGCTCTCACATCAGTTAAGTGCTGCTTACAGCTTCAAAATGCAAAATTTAAATGCACAGTACTCAATTTTACCTTTGTGAGACTGGACACAGAATTCACAAGCTCCTGAATACATTTTAGAACAAGTGCAAACATTAGCAATGGCTACCAAGTATGTCAAGTACAAATGTTCAGATGACTATAATATTTCCTTTTTTTTTTTTTTTTGCAAACAGGCAAAAAAGCCCAGTAATTTCCTCCACATGAAATTTTCTAGGTAGCAGATTTAAAAGCAAAACCCGAGATCCACTGTTTAATTCACAACCCTGTGTTGCTAGTAAAAACCTCTCTTTTTTATTTCCTTATCTTTGAATTATTTCGGCCATCTTATCTTGGAGCTAAGCAGGACTGTTTGCATATCCCAAAGCTAGCACATTAAATCTCCCAACACCCTTCTGGAAGACGAGCAGTTGCACATTGCTATTTATCTGAGGGACTCCAGGGGTTTCATTATGCAAGGTCACATAGTAAAACTAACTGAAGGTGAGGTGCACAGAATGTTATTTTAAAAACTAGAAGGAGTTTTTTTAATAAAGAACAATTGTGCAACCAGTCAGAAATACACTTGGGCAAAATTTCGTTTATGGGAGATCTATTACTAAATATCCCACAAATAAAATTTCTGCATATGGGAATATATGCAGACATGGAAAAAAACCAAAACCCAGCTTGCAGAAATGTGTATGTCGGAGATACTACACTATACGAACTGTTTATTGGAACTGTGTCCCATGTCAATACTGAGGAAAATAAAGAATGGGAAATAACTAACCTTGGAATTGAATAGAGACCCTGTCACAGTTAAATTTGATACTTGGAGCCCAAGCCAACATATTGCCAGGACAAAAAAAAAAGTATACAAGAAAATCAGGAATAAATCCAAGATGGAAAAAGTAAAAGTTAAATTAGCATCATACGGTGGAAAGAAATATCAATAATTAGGCAAATGCATAATAACCTTATGAAGTCAATTACTTTTATGACAGTGGGCCTGGAAACACAGGCAGTTTTAGGGCTGAACATTTGCAAAGAATTAAGACTGGTTAGAACATACAATGGGTGCTGTGTATGATCTAAACAGACAATAAGAAAACAGAATTCAAAGATATTTTTGATACAGCAGCATACAATAAGAAGAATTTGTTTTTTTCAACCTGAGGTAACCCTTTCTTCCCAGTCACTGTTGCACCCAAGCAGTTTCCATTCAGTCTCTGCAGGTACTAACATACACAAAAAACAAAGAGAACGTCTAAGTATTCTCCATGAGAGCAGATAAAAGAAAGCAAACACTATTGTTGCTACAAGTCCTGTATTTTTCCTGATTTTTCTTCCAAACTAATTTTATTCCACTTTCTGGCTGCGCCTACCTTTGAGCTACCCAGACCACAGACCCCATCTTTGCACGTCTTTGTAAAATGCCTTGTAACAGGTCTCACTGGTGAAAAGTTACTCTCTCTCTGTGATCTGAGCTGATGACTGCTCTTACTGCTGCTGTTTGAGACACTAGGTGAAGATAAGTCTCCAGCAGCAGCAAAACATGACGGTCTGAATCAGTGATACCCCTCAGGAGCCAGGGCTGTACCCATACCCCCATGCTCTGTTGGACCAGGGCTATGTCGGGCCATATTTATAAGACACCCAAGGCTCCCTGCAGTGGGAAACTTCTCTTGCAAACAAAGCAAAGCAATTGCTCTTACAGAGCGCCCTGGAAAAGCACTTTGAAAAAAAAAATTAAATACCATTTCATTTCACAAAAGGTTGGACAGGCAAGGAGAAGTGACAGGACTAAGACTGTTCAGCAGCCCCGTGACAGAGTTGGCACCAGAGCGCAGCCATCCTGGATTCTGCCGTGGCACTGAGTTCATTAAGCAGCAGCAGCAACTGGGTACTATTCTAGAGAAAGTGACTGCTTCTGTAACAATGTCGCCTGAATCCACGCAAACGCGGACATATTTGGTAGATGCTGTAGTCACCACCACAACTCCGAAAGCAGACAAGTATTGTTGTATCTCCCTGTTTCTCACGCTATTTTGATGAAGCTCATGCAAGTATGTTCTTACCACTAATAAAACAGGCTACCCAGCAAAATTTAGAATAGATTTTTTTATTAGAATAAATATTTTAGATACTCACCATGACTATAGCACATACCACTGAAAGGATCCTGGAGTGCTTTTACAATTATTTACAAGAGTTGCTCCAAGGCCTGTGAAACTCACAAGTATCTTTACATTACACTCATGAAGGTCTGGCTTAAACCATATTTATTCATCCCCATGTTTTAGGTATAGCAGTTTCCAAATTTTACAGATCTAAAAAGAGGCATAGACAGGTTAAGGCCAGATCCATGGATGAAACTAAGCACCCGCACTGAATTCATGTACCGAGAGACAGTAGGTTGAGTCTCCAAGCCCATGTCTAGACTGCAGATTTCCCGAGTCTGTGGATGATGCTATTTGTGCCAGCAGAGTTTTCTCAGGTGTTTGCCACCTTTGCACATATCTGGAGCTAGCTTCAGAGTGGTGGGGCTAGCTTCAGAGTGGTGGGCCTCCCAGCCTCATCAGCACCCTTCTCCTAAGCATGGCTCTGATGGTTTCCCACGTAAAGCATCATCCCACAGGTGTAATCAGAGCAAAACTATAGCACTTCTAACGGTCAAAGCACAGACGAAGGCAGCACCTACCTTTTATATACCAGCCTATCAGTCAGGATAGGAAAGTTGGGTTAGAGCACAGGACCCAAATCCAATGCCCTCCTCAGCAATTTCAGTACAGCAGATCAGTCACCCATCTCCCCAGACACATGTACTACCAACTGAGCTATAGAGTCACACTCTTCCTTATTTTCCCCTTCTCCCTGTCCTGATCTGTGGATCTGAACCCTGTCCTGCCCAGCTGGATATCTGCAGGAGGGCTGGAGATTGCCCTTCTTGGAACAGCTGACAGCCAGGCAGCTAGGCTGTTTCTTGGAAAGTAGGAGATGTTCACAGTGGGAGGCTTTTGGTAGGAGACCCAAACACTAGTTGTCTATACAAAGGTGGTGAGAGTGTGGGACCAACTAAAGCTCCTGCTCTATTTAAAACAAACTCTTAAAAAGAAAAAAAAAAGTTATTTTGCCTCCATTTTGGGAAGGAACAATACAGCCATTGAACCCCAGAGAAGGCTGCAGAGCTGTAAATCCCAATCTGCCCTAGGTCCTTCCATGTCAGCCAGTGCTTGATGTGCAGAAAGGGAGAAAGTTTAAGACACATCTCTTCCCTTTGGCATCCATTGCCCAGGATGCTGGTATCAGAATCAGATCCCACAGCTCCAGGCTCTCTCCCACCCTCCAAGAAGTTCACAAACAACGTGTCAAGCAAATAAATACTGGGGTGCAAATCCTAAAAACCAATGGCAGCTTTCTGACCAAATTGCTGAACCCAGAACATCATCCCTGATTTCTTAGCTTTTAGCCCTACATCCTCATCAGTAGACAACCAGTCCTCTAAAAAGTTAGTGCATATTCAGTACTGATTTCTTACCAAGTCGTAGCATTACAAAAGAAATAAAGGACTGATTTGTAAGGTTTCATTTATTGCCATCTAAATTCCTGTCTGATGTAATACACTGGAAACATCTGGCAGGTTGAAAATTTTGCCTCCAAACTGACACCCAACTCAAGGAAACCACTTAGGAGAAATTAAAATCTTGTTCAACAAAGTGACCCAACTTCCTTGCTATTTGATACGCAGTTCATCTTTAGAGAAGTAAACAAATTTCTTAGCTTTTGACAGCTAAATTTCTTAAGTCAGTAAGAAATCAGGCTCCCTCAAGCACAGAATAATTCCAATAATCCCATCAGCAGCCAGAACAGATACCCCACCCCACATTTAATTATATTTAGTACATTTGTTACAAAGGACAGACAAGTTTTAAAATGCTAAATTAAAAAAAAAAAAACAAAAAACAAAACCCCAACAAACCTATTTTGATGAATTAGCAGCCTGCAATGCATTTGTAGTCAGGGCTTCTGTTAATGTAGGTTCATTTCTTTATTTATTTATTTGTTTATTTATTTATTTTTAAGAGAGGGGTAAGACTAAATTCCTTGAGCAGGAAAGCCTGGTTTCAGTGATTTTATTTAACTTAAATGCTGTTTTTGCAAGGTCACATATTCCCACCCTTATCTTTTCTACCCACAAATATAACTAGTTCCACACCTCTAAAATGAACCTTCCTCCAAGGTTCAGTTCAGGACTCTCACAATGCTCACAATTTAAGAATTTACATGTAGCCTTGATACAACTGTGTGATCCCCTGGTTAGCTCCACAAAACCAGTATTTCAGGGGATCCTTAAACTAGGGGATCCTAACATGTCCTGATACGTGTCCAGAGGAACTCCACCAACTATAACACAAAAGCTTTTCTACAGGTAGATAAATATGCCTGTAAGTATGAATGTAACCACTGTGTGTATTACGAATACTAACAGAGAGTTTACAGTGACCAGCAGCAAATCCCAGATTATTTGTTTGGTCTCTTTTCTGTCTACTCATAGACAAAACCAGAGGGAAGTTCTCCATTACAAGTTCATCTGCAGAACATGTTTGTTCTGGTCAATTAAACAAAGTCATCACACCTTTTCTGAAAATGGCAAATAAAGACAGCACAGGAAGGGAAGTGAGGAGGGTAAGCTGCAGGAAGGAATGACTATTTTAAACCACTTGACTGATCACAGAGTAAGTGTAAATTCAGTGCTCAACCTTGTTCTTATCTCCTGTACATTGACTAGAACCATAGAAAAGAATTGCTACAGATTTTGCAGAATTTTTTTCCACAGTCTCTGGAAAGGAACTTTTTTTTCTAGAATACTGGCATGCTTTTCCTGCTTCTCTTCTATTCCCAGGACAGATGACTGCATCAAAAAGAAAAAGAAAGAAAAACTTTTAAATTACGTGTTTGATTTTAAAAAAATGAAAAAAAATCTGGGAGAGAAATTATAGAAACAATTGTGAGGAGTGTTTTTAGGTTTGTTTGGGTTTAGGTTTTTTTGGTGGGTGTTTTGTTTTTCTTGGTTTTGTTTTTTTAAGAAAGGCTACTACTAACAAAAAAAAATATTTAAAGCATTTCAGTTAGCTTTCCTTAGGCTGGGGCCTCAACACCTGAATAGGTGTGAATCCACTACAGGTGCCTATTCCTACATCCAGGCCAATTGGGATTGTCTGACATTAGTCTGAGGGACTCCTATTAGTCTAGGAGTCGGGATTCTTTGTTCAGATCCCCTGACAACCCGCTTATTTGCATTGGGCAGATCTCAATCTTTCTGTACCATCATCTATTCCCAATAAGGAAGTGGAAGCTTAATTAGGCACTGGAAAGTTATTTTAGTATCCCAAGTGGATGCTGTCATAGAAGGAAAACGTAAATTTCCATTGAGAGAACACAAGATAACTCATGCCAGCTTGTTTCACTCCTCTTCCAAGAGGCAGCTGTAGTCCCGCTAACTGGCTGTCAGAGTGGAGGGCTTTGATTTTGGAAAGGGCACCAGCAGGACAGCTGCAGTCTACATGGAAATCCAAAGGATGGTAACTTGGACCTAGTTGGTGGTCATGTTTTCTTTGATTCTGGGAGATTTCATCTGCTGCCATCTCACACAGCCCCATGCAAAGACAAAGGCTTTTCATCATCTGAACATTGGTCCCTCCAGGAAGAAACTAAATTACCTGACAAAAAAAAGGGACAGCTTGGAACTGAGGCTGTTTCTGTACTTTTCAGGACTGTTGAATATGTGAATTGAAGCGCATGAAGTGCAGTTAACTCGGTGGCCAGGTTCCTTGCATCCCCTACCTGGCCACATGAAGACTGGTTCCTGTGCAGCACTCCTCTAGGGATGCTCAGCTGGCACTGGAGCGAGGACCACCACCCTGTGGGAGCCGTAGCTGGACTCCCCTTGCCCCCAGTGCTCTCCACAGGGATTACAAGGAAAATTTCCTCTAAGCACTGTGAACAGTGCTCACCAGAAAGCCAGAGGCACAGGTTGTGCTCCCAGCTTCCACCTTATATTTAAGAAGAGAAGGGCAAAGATATCCATTGGCCTCTCTCTCTTTAGGACTGGGGAAAGAATAAGAAAAGCAGTCTGATGTCTTTTCTTCCCTGTTCTCCAAGCACAAGGAAAGAAGGCCCAATGTCCCTTGAGGATTCTCTGGCAGTTTTCCCTTCCCTCCAGAAAAGGGAGCAGAGAGTGCAGAGTGATGTGAAATAGCAGCTGTGGGTGACAGAAAGTAGGTAGCAAGGGTAAGCCCTGCTCCTGTGGGACTCTCCAGGATCTGGGTGCAGGACCATTCAGAGACCTCTCTGGGACTAAGCTATTTTTCCCCTGCAGACAACAAAAATAATGATACAAATGACAGTATCCACTTCTCACAGGTTTTGAATCAAAATAAACCAAACTCCAGAGTTGATTTTCAGCTGCCTTTACATCCTCTGTTCTCCCAGTGCCAAACTCTCATACAGACTGAATTTCCTTTCTCTGCTGCAGAATGAACCATTCAAGGTAATTAGCTATTCTTTTTCCTTTCCTCCCCAAAACATCGAAACTCACATAACAGAGAAGGGCAGGGGGAACCCTCTGAGTTTTGCTGCTAGTTATGCAGTTAATTTTGCTGATTGAGTCATGGCTCTGTTTTCTTCCTGATTATGTTTGCAATTGTGTGCATAAAGGCAGCAGACCCCCCCATAACACCTAAGCCCAAGGCTCTGGCCTTTACCATTTGCCACCAAAATATGGGGGCTCTGGGTCCCTTCCAGAACCAGTATATTCACACTTCATCAAGCCTCCAGTTCTAAAACAAAAGTCTGATAAAACAGAACTATTTTTGAAAAGGTTAGGTAACTTTTTTGTATTTTCCCTTCTCTAGTGGTACCTTATATCTCTGCAATATCAAACCAACCCCAGATAAAACAATAAAGGCAACTGCAGAGAAAATACTGAATGGTTTAACAAACTAAGGAATGGCCAGATGAAATCACTCCTGAACAGGAAAAATACATGGATGTTGTTCAATATTCTTGGTATACTGAATACCAGTGGTTCCCAAAGACTACTCCCACTCACTCAGAAGCTTTTCCACCCTACAACTAAGAAAACCAGTTACCTGACAAAAAGGGATCAAGACCACTTCCCTTCTAGTACCAGATCAAGCACAGAAAGTGTTTGTGTTCTCACACTCCTCCTTCCAAGCCATTTGTCTCTCCCCTACCCTGTCTCCCAAGCTGCAAACCTGGGTATCTATCTTCCCAGTTCAGCTTCCTGATTTCTCTTACTTGCGTTGAACTCTTTAAATTTTCCCACATTAGAAATATCTGCATGCTTAACTTGGATGTGTCCTTATTTATCTAAAAGAAAGAACTATGGAGAGCTTGAGGATGTTCCTTGTGAACTGAAGAGATGAAAATGCCAAGCAAGTTATCTTTTCCAAGTTTTAGTCATTTATGTGAAACAAAGTCTAGAAAATATGTTCTTTCTCTCTCTGCCTTTCAGTTTTAATAACTTCTATTCTTGTGGTAGAGTTTCACCCTTTCCTTAGGTGTTTTGTGGTCCAAATAAGACTCACAGTTTCAGTATAAAGAACAGAAAACAAACCTCCAAACACACAACTCTTTAAGACATACTTCTTTCCTTCAGAAGGACAAAACCCACTGTGTCTCTTATAAGCTACTTCAAATCTTTCCCCCTTTGCAAATTTCTTTTATTCTGCCTGTCATCCATGTTTCTGTTCTCCATTGTTACTCAGTGCAGCAGAGAAAAAATATCAAATATGCTACTATTAATTTACACTGATTAAGTAATCCATATATCTATAAAATGAGCAAACTGCCATTTCAGCCTGTGTTCCTAGTCACTCAGAGTAGTTGGTCAATGCAAATGATCTGCTTTGCCCTTTCTGTCTTCTGTGGTCACTAGGAAAGCTGTGCATTACCCCCAGTGGAAGTGACTCTTGGTCAAAAGCCAGGTGATTGAATTGGTAATTTCCCACTTCTAATTTTACACTGGGGGCACTTTCTCCTTGGAATTTTGAAGCAGCTCTTGGACCATGTCAAGTATGAAAATGTAACATTAGATTTAGAGGACAATAGAATTGCCATAAGAAAGGGACTTTCCCAGGACTGTTGGTGGCATGCTTACTGTGCATCCAAGATGCTATGGGGCAGTATACAGCAGATTGCTCTGGCTTTCTGAAGAACAAAATGATCTCTTCTGTTCAATGGTGTTCTGCTCTTTAATGTGATTTATACTTAAAATGCTATTGCCCAGGCAAGAGAAGATACTGTGCAACACTAAACTTCCCAAGAAAAAGGCCAGTATGATGACAGGGGAAGTTACTCCCTCCATGCTGTTAGCAAAGGCAGGATTGTACGTTGCCTTCTGTGGCTAAACAGGGTACTGAATAGACTTTTTTATTCCCCCCATAAAAACACTTGGCCCTGTAGCAAAACTCCATTTTCCACAGCACCCCATTCTCCTACCTGGTTGAACTGGTGCCACCCGTGATAGAAGGAGCCCTCTAGAAGGGGAGTGCCACTTGCAGAGAGGAAAGGGCAGAGGATGCTGCAGTCAGTGGACTTTGTGTTCTCCTCACCCTTTCTGCTACTGCCCGTAGGGAAGAGAGAGAAAAACTTCAAATACTCTGAATCTTCAAGTTTACCTGAGTCACCTTCAAGAATATATCTATAAGGGTCTGGTGTGGTTTTTTTCTCAAAATGAGATTGGAGAATTCCACACAGTTTCTGAGCTGGGCCTTATGGAAAATCCTTAGATCCCACCCAGCTCAACAAAACAGCAAGAGCTGGCATGTCTCACAGAGCAAGCAGAGAGGTACAGTGGATGCCCTGTTAATTATTTTTATGAGTCCACTAGACCAGGAACTCATAAAGGGACTAAATTTTACACACCATGCATGTGTCTCACTCTGGAAGCTACGCAACTCCAGAACGAGCTTTGTTGTGACTACCGAACACTCAAGTTATATATTTCAGTGCGGGAGCTTGCACACAAAAGCCTGAAATTCTAGCAAATCTGTTCCACTAGACCTCTTCTGGTGTGCTGCATGAGGATGCCAAGTATGTGGGCCCAGAACTTCAGCTAGAGTGAAGAGAAGGGACACCATATGTCACCACTCAAAATATTGTGCTATTCTTACCGTTCAGCCTCTTGGGAGCCAGTACTTTTAAGCAGCATTTTCAAAAAGAATTGCAAGCACATTTGTGAATAGAAGCCCAGCGACAGCTGACCAAACTGGTTAATTAAGCATCTACATAAATGTAGTTGTGGATGTAGTAACTGCACCCTATGCTCAGTCCCACTTGAATCAGGGCTAAATATGGGAAGCAGAAAGGATCAGAAAGCCCACTGAAGCATTACCACTTTTGCTAAAAGAAAATGTGAATTCTGCCAAATGCGCTGTCCATGAGAAAGTTTTGATTTTCTCAGAAGTTTTTGATTTCCCGTCACAAAAAGTAAAATTTTTAGCTCCAGGATGTGCTAACATAAATCATGAAGCGGTCGTAACAAAAATCATAGTGTCTCTTTTCAGCTTCATTTTCCAGTCATCTTCTTAGTCCTATTGTCTCATGGGAGCAGTAATTCAAGAGCTGTGAGCCCCCCTTCTCCTTCCTCTTTGGCTCTTGGGCTCGAGCACATTTTCCACAGTGCACCACAGTATTCTTTTTATTTGGACTCCCACAGCTCATAATGGAAAGAGTCATCTGAATGGGGAGTGCCAGCCCTGGAGGAGAGCAGATCACGAGGACCGCAGCTTCCATGAGTCACCGCGGTAGATGAGTGGGACACAGAAGATTGGGCCAGCAACTTTCAGCTTTTCCCATTTTAAAATTGCTTTTCATCTGTGATCAGGAAGAGAAAAACTATTTTTTTTTTGTGATAAAAATTCACATTCTTAACTACCTCTAATCTTATTAAAAAACAGGCTTATTGCATGGCCTGTTTCCTGGCCTTTTGAAGCCCCCAATTCCTCAGCCTGACTCCATCAGTCCTATGATACCATATGTATCTATGACAAAATTACTGCTTTCTTTGTTTTATGATATACTAGCAGTGTAGCATCTGGCAGTGTGGTTTGGGTTCTTTGTTTTGTTTTGACTGGAAAGAAACCTCCCAAATACTCCAGTCAAATCCAAAAAAAATACATTAAATCAGCACTTTTTTAACTTATGCACAGAGGACGAGCGAAGATTTCCTGACTCATCAAGTGAGGACACAGGCATCTGTACGGCAGCACACAGGTGGCTGTCACACAGTGACACCACAGTAAGAGGGAACAGGCACCCCTCCATCAACACACAGCCCCACCATGCACGTCAGATGGCTAGCAGGGAAAAGGTCTTGGGCAAAGCTACCCAAGATGAGACCCATCCATGTTTTGGGGTTGTTTGGCAGGAGATAGGGCTCCAAGGCCTTCTGTCATGAACAGTGCTTTTTCCTGCACTCAGAATAAAGGCTCGCTGACCTCCCATGTGTGCAGGATATGTCCCCTCCTCCTTTTTGTCATTCCTTGTTGCGAATACCCTGTCAGTGAAATGCGCATTTCAACAGTGAGTCTCTCATAGCTCTCCTTATCTTTAATTTCCTTCCACTATAGTCTATCTTACAGTGCCTTTCCTTTGCTGGCAGGTTGGTTTGTTTTTTTCCCTTCCCATTTCAGCTGCAATGGCTAGATCAGGATCAAAACTTCTCACAAGTTTAAGGGAGAATCTGGAGACAGAAAATATGCAGGTCAGGGCAATAAATGTGTTTGCCCTTCACATTTAGTTTAGCCAGACCCATTTTCAGCCCTGTGCTCTGTGACAAAAATCACTCTCTTTTCCTAATTATCCATTTTAATTCTGCCCTACTAGAAAAAGACTTAACCCAAAACCCAATAGATCAGAGTCTTTCCTTCAGATTAGGCCTAAACAGTAGGAGCAGTAGCAATCACCCATTTCGCCACCAATTTTCTTAAAAAGTGCCTGTTGGGGAGGAAGTAAAAGCCTCATCCCTGGCTAAAAAAAAGTCTTCTTGCAGGCCAGGGTGGGAGTGGCTCCCTCTCCTGCTTGGGTGCTGCCCTCTTCCCTGGGTAGCCAGCAGTTGTAGTGGGGCCACACAGTGAATTTTCTGTTTCTAGATGGTTGCCCCCGTGCCCTCCAGCAGAGGTACGGTATTGAAGAGGATGAATCAGCAGGAGAAAGAGGAAGGGCAGGACTGCCCAGGCCAGAGGGAGCCTGAGCTGTCTTACAGGGGTCATGGCGTTACAGCTTGGCAGCAGGGAAACAAAGCAATGAAATATTTGGGGGTGAGAAGAGGGGAGGCTGAAAAATCAGACCAACATTTTCCTCAGTTTGACTGCTGCATGAGACATCCCTTGCCAATGTCTCCAGAGCACATTTTTTCAGTTCATAGAAAATATTAAAAAAAAAAATAAAGTTTTCAGGCCAATTGGACCAAAGCCAAATTTCTAAAAAATAAAAAATCCTCACAAACTGGAAATTCTGCTTTTCAGCCAGCTCTGAAAAGAACTAATCAAACAGTTTGAACAACCCATCAACTGTATGTTATGTACTCTAGCAGTATATACACTTTTCCTATTGGAAACACTTATGAACAGCAAGTACATTCATAGAAACCAAGACTGGTTCATGCATGATTGAGTAAAAAGTGGGATGACAGGGGAGTATCTGGGGGAGAACATTCAAGGAATATTCATCTGTGAAAAGTCTGATGATCTGTTCCTATAACTGAAAAACATTTCTTATGAACATCTGCATGTTCACACATATGAAGTTTGTCATGCAAAGCTTCACTTTTTACTGCTCATGGCAGGTTATCCTGAGACGGCAATGTGTCTCCTATTTCAGGCTGTAGGAAGGGTTGCCTTGTAATAGCATAGTGTGTAATGGGTTTCATCGCTCCTGGGAACCAAAGAATTTGACCTTTGAGCAAAATAATGCGTTCAGATCACAGTTAGGTTGAGCTAAGAGTACAGGTGGCGAGGGAGCACTTTGAACATTGTCCGTGTGGCCTCACCGCAGCTCCACAATGAACAATCCTTCCCCTTTGAAGAAAATGTGTCAATGTTTTAAATTTAGGAAGGTGAAAGGGGAAAATTCATTAAGGGTCATCCCATCCCTAAATATTCAAAAGTCATGAATCAGGAATGAGATGTTTGAGGAACTATCTGAAGATTACAAGAAAAAAAAAAAAAAAAGAAAAACAGTTAGATTCATTTGTATTTTTTCTGGGTTTTGTGGCTGTCTTTAGGATGCCCCTGGGCCATATATTCAAACTTCTTCACAGTCTGAGGAGTAGAAACTTACTTCTATAAAAATGAAAAGTGAGATTCTCACCTAATCACGTGTCTCTGGGAATGGGAAGTTATAGGGAAAAAAATCATCAAGTATCACGAGACTTGCGATAAAAATCACAGGATTTAGCAATACTGAATTAATCATGAGTTAAGAAGTGATAGCACTTGTTCCAGCTACACAGCAAAAAAAAAGTCATAAACCTTATTCAAAAATATTTTGCAGGCATGACTGCCAAACTTCAGTTGTCTGTGAGTAATATTATTCATTATTACAGAATACTCATATAGCCAGTAGGTATTTGTGGAAATCCTTGAGAATCCTGCATTTTCCATAGTGCCAGAATGATTAATCTGTATTTAAAGTTTGTTACTTGCCAACTATCCATCTACTGTTTAAAAATCTGAGTCACACAATCAGCAGCCAGAAATAATGCCATGCTGTATGTTTAGACATCCAAGATGCACAACGAATATTCAAAGGAGAAAGTTTGCAATCGACCTGCAGGCTGAAAGTTACGCACCGAAACTATTTAGCTAAGAAGTGAGAATAATTACTACCTTCTCAAAAACCAGACCAATTGCAAAAGATTATGAAAGACAATTACATTCATAACAAATATTATTTAAAATTAATATTTGGATGACCACAAGATATTAGTTCTAACTACAAACAAACAGGGATGCTCTTCTAGACAGAATATAAAAAGATCCCTAGTTGCCATTGCAGACTTAAGACCATCAGTTCAGCTCTCCTTATACAAATGGATGAGGCAGATGTACTTAGCCAGTCTGTTTCGGTCCGTCTGTGCAAACTTCCCAGTAGAGCCAGATTTGCAGCTCAGCGTAAATCCAAGGTAAACAGGACACTGTATGATTTATATACAGGTTATCGCTCAGCCAAAGTCTGGCATTTCATTGATATGCCTGTTATTTAGCTGTATTCAGAAGCCTTCCCATGCATATGGGTTTTTCCCCTTGCAGTGACTGTATTCTCAGAAGAGATGCAAGAGCCAGATCTTTTCTGTTCTCCAAGGTTAAAGGAAAAAGCGAGATGTCCTTTGCTTTTTCAAGTCCTTACCCATATAGAATAATTCATCTGCTGATAGTCATAAGGTGACTTCCACCAGCAAATGTAAAGATGTCAGGAGGAGAATTTTTAAGCACATATGTAATTGTTTATGATTGGTATCTGCTTTTATTTAGCATACTTGCTAGCGCTCTCTTTCTGCTACTAGTCTGTAAGAATCTTTCTTGACCAAGAAATCTGCTCTTTAGGGAACTATATTTCATGTTCTTTCACTCTTTGCAAGCTCTGCCACAAGAGAATCAATGTATCAAATCAATCCCACAAAGCAGCCAAACAGCCTAATGGTAAAGGTAGGAGACAGAGACATTTTCTAACAGAAATTTTGGCAGGAAGGGATTAAGTGTATTTGCCCATTTCCTATGCTGCTTCTTCCCTTCATAAACAGTGTGGGAGACGCGAGGCACAGAAAAAGTGTCTTGTTTGACCCCTGAGAGCATTTTTTATTTTACCTCAGAAAGTCTTGATGAGAAAACCCTTTGAGATTTCTGAAACCACATTTCTGCAGCTAAGTCCTCTTGATTAATAAATTATTTAAACATATTTGTAGCAGCTCTGTACATCTTGCATTCCTTTGCAACGCAGAGCAAGCAGGACAACATCACAGGGTGCCAGCAGAGCACCCCACTGCTCCTCCAGCTCTGTCCCCCCCTGAAGTACGACTTGGAATCCTCCGTACAGACATATGCAGTTGGCGCTTTTACTGTCCAGCCACCCGGTTAGAGAAGGGGCGAACAGAAAAAACTTGTCACCCCACCCCAAGTTTGCTACTGACCTCCATCTGCTGCAGGAAGGGGGTCTCTCCCCATTGTCACCCCAAAACTCTACCCTCTGACCCAGCCCTGGGTGCAGTGAGCTCTCCAGGTGGCAGCAGGCAGCAGAGCTGGCTGATCCCTCTCTTCGCCTGATGCCACGATGCTGACAAGCAATCTGCAAGCAGCCTTGACTATCCAATTTCAGGATGTTTGGGGAACGATACAGGGTAAAGATCTGAAAGGAATGATAAAGTCAATTCCCTGCCCTCCAGCTGGAGCTGTGCAGGCAGAGCCTCTCTCCGTTGTGCTGCCAGCACCCTCTAGGGGCCCGCACACCTCACGGCTCCGGGCTTTGCCGGGCTCGGCACCGGCGCTGCGGGCACCGAGCCTCTGTTCCCCCGCGGGGCTCCGCGCCCAGGCTCGTCCTGCCTGCACCCTACCCTCGGGGCAGCCCGGTACCTGTGTGCGAGAGGGGACACCGGAGGATGAATAGGGTTACTGTAAAAAAAAAAAAAAAATTCGATCCCAAGTGCAAAAGGGTAGCTTGCATGCCTCATGCAGCTGTGCAACTGTCCCAGAGCTGCCTGACTGAGTTATGGCTCAGAATTTTCATGGAAAGTTCTCACAGTTCGTGACCCAGGAGATCCCAAACATATGATTTAATCGGGCATTAGTCAATGTCGAATTTTTCCTTTCCCAATGCGTCTTCTGATCTATATCACATTGTCAGCATCTCCCTCCAGTGCAAGGGAGGCACAAGGCACCTTGACGCAGGGTGAGGAAGAGACTAGAAGCAGCTGCAAAACTGGACAGATGTGGCCTTTAATGATCCCACATGCTCCTTCTCAGCCTACCACCCTACAGCCCATAACATGTCCGGATTTACGGAAGATGACAAAGGTCTAAGACACCTTCCAGTGAACACATTACACCTAACTGGCATCACCTTAGAACTCTATCTTTTTCTTCCAGTGAGTAAGCTGCTGCTCTCAAGCCTACTCTGCCACATGCTGGAATTTCTCATCTGCTTGTAAACACAGCTGAACAAAACCTCTGCTCTTAGTTACAGTGATCCTCACTGAAGAACTTTCACTTTGCACACACCTCCCACTACAGCTTAACTCTTACCCTTTAGGCTGGTGGGTCCAGAGCTCCGAAATCCCACAAAAAGGATGGGATAAAGCCATGCCTTATGGAAACAAAGACTAGATATGCTATTGGCTTCAGGAAAGCCACGCTATCCTCATGTGTTTACGGACACTAGTTACTCAATATCACCATGCTCCCTCGTCTTCACAGTAAAAATTATTTGAAAGATGATTTTCTTTGGAAAACAATTCCATTTATATATTAATCTCCGGTCGCTATTCATTGGTTGTTATTATCTTCTCCAAAAATTCCAGGCAACCAATCAAGGACTGGAAGAAACAATGTGCCAGACTTTTTTTGAAGGAAAAAAAGTGTAGCTGTGTATTGACTCATTCCTGCTAAGAACAAGACTTTATGAAATTTAGTCCACAAACCACTCATCACAAACACCAAACAACTAACAGATGGAGTGGGTAGTCTGCAAACAAAGCAGAGGTTGAAATTGCACTCCCCCAAACCGTCTGGCAAAAATCTGCTGCAAACAGGATGTCTTTCTGAGTGATTTGCAAAGAGAAGAGAGGCCTGGATTAGGGAACAAATATTGTAACACCCTAACAAGATCTACATACTAGATAATGTGGTTCTTGCTTTCCTTCAAGTTGCAAGACTGGATAGGCAATCCCAATTTTAGGCTCAGGCAGGAGATGGTACTCTGAAGAGAAGCCTCTCTCTTCCTTCTCCCCACAGACATAAGAGAAGGCAACAGGAAAACTCTCCCAAACAGTAACTTGTACCTCTAACAGTCCTGATACATAGTCAGGCAAAACTTGCCTTGTTTCAAGGTAATTCAACACTGTAACAGCGTGCTCAGCCTTCTTCCTTTTCCATTTCTTCATTCCAGAACCATGTAGTGATGAGAGAGACACGAGGTTATGATTAGTCAGAATAACTTTAGTACCAGCCAGATTGCTCAGGCATTTACACAATCGTACTTTGTCCCTTGGCCAAACAACCATCCAGACACAAAACTGGGAGAGACTCTGCTGACAAAGAAGAAATGAAGAAAGGGTCCTATTCCAGACACATACGGGAAAACACAACCCATCAACAGAAATAGAGAAGAATTCACCCAATTCTCCTATTCTTGCAAAACCCTTAGTGCAACAAAATCTAGTGGAAAATCATTTTAGGGCAGAGTATTCTTCTTGAAGGCCCTTTAATGATTAAGAAACCTTTCATAGTGTAGAATAAGTACGTAGATGAAGAACTGTGTTGCTACCTTGTAGATCTGTATCATGTAAGCAACGTTTCTGTCTATGCTCTTTGCATTGGTTCTATTAGGTACAGCACTTTCTATCTAATACACACATTAATCCACTTGGCCAGAAAGAGTTTAGGTATTGAACTACCTTCATGTATAAGATGACAAGCAAGGAACTTGAGCAGAAAATACATACACAGAGATAGACTTTCATGTAGATTATTAACGAGCTGTTACATTCAACCCATGCTGGATTGTTTTTTTTTGTAGGGTATCGTGGCTTTGGACAGCAAGATGAGGTGATAGCCTCCTGTAAGACCTGCAAAAATTAGTTCAGCTTTGGCAAGAAACATCCCGGGATCCTTGGTATCTGCTTGTTATTATGAGACATGCCTGTAGGTCCCCAGGAATACCTATAGTCCTCTGTGGTTAAAGCTACCTATTGGAAAATCATTTGGTAGATGTGATAGCAATCAAGAAACAGGTCTTGAGAGATATGCAAGATGGTATGGTTACTCCACAGCAGAGTGTCTTTAACTGCAAAGACAGGCATTCAAGGCTTTCAGCAAACGCTGTTCAGGAAAGTTTTGTATGCTTGGCCATGACCATGGCAAGAAATCTCAGTCATGGGAGTTTTCTCTCAAGGAACTGGCCAATAAGTCAATCCCACTTTTGTTACAATACTCGGCTGAAGGGACTCTTTAAGAATATAATGCAGAAGGCCCTAGACAGCTTGGGCAAGCAAAAACTCTTCACAGCCTGGATTAAACCTGCTGTAGGTGAAAGGACAGGCTGAAGGCATTCCAGATCCCTACAGCTGAAGTCTTGGTGTTTCTCTTCCCCCACTCCTCCCCATTCTACTCCAGGGGAAGAGGAGAAAGGGAAAATAAAGGCTGCTTGCTACTTCTCCTAAAAGATTAAAACTGATGCCAGCAAAACAACATGCTGCAGCTAAGCAAGCTGTTGCGGTCTTGACTGGCACCAGGAAACCAAAGGTGAAGGCTCTGATGGACAGCAATTGTAGATGCTGCACAGCAGATGGCTGTGGTTGGGATGACAAAATATTTATTTCTTTTGTTGTAAAATTAATACATTTCTTCATTAAAATACAAGTCTGTTCTTTTTCCTAATGATTCTACCAGAAATATATAGTCTGGGACTGCACAGCATGCTTTTAGCTCAGGGAATTGATCGACAGGTGATCACTTACCACAACAAATCTTTGATGAGGCTCTCTTACCAGTATGATAACTTGGGCCATATTTACATGTCCTAAACGCTATGCATGACATCCTCTCTCTGGGCTTCAGTGTGCATTTCAATAGGAAGTACTAGGCTAAGCAGTTTTGGCTGAACTTTGACTATCTGGTCCTTAGTGCAATAGTTTCACCCAGCTCTCCCAAAGAAAATCACTGTCATCACCACCATGTAAGAACTGAGACATTTCTTTCTGATTTCCCCGTCTGAGCCCACGTTTTATCCCATATTGCCTTTCCTGGCAGAACAATCAGGCACACTGTCTACTAATAACAACAGAGGAGGCAGAAAGACATAACAAGAAAACCATACTGAACAGTTTATTCTGCCTGGGATGTAGAAATAAGAGTTGACATAAAGAATAACTGCAATAAGCATATGATTTATTGTTTATACCTTGTCATAAGACAAAGCTCTCAGATATTAGCAGCCTAATAAAGTGATATAATGCTTGCTATGTGTTTATCCATGTGGTAAATAGACAGCACAATTGACACCTGAAGCACTGTAACAGGAACAGTGGCTACAAAATCAGAACTCTGAGAGGTAGTGGCAGAATTTATCGCTAATTCCATCTCTCAAGAAATAAGGAAACATTACTCTCCAGTAAAATTCAAATAACCTGTGAATTAAAAGATTATTAGTGACAACACTACAATATCACTTTCCTTTCCTCCACCTTTTATAGGAGAGGAGGATGTGTGCCAGGGAATTCCCAGTCTGACACTAAACTCCTGCAGCATCTCAACACAAAAGAGGCTCAAAACTAGAAATTTCTTTTTACAAAGAGGTTGAGGCTGCAACATTCTTCCTAATGCAGAGTGAAACCTCTTCAAGAGAAAAATCTCATGATGCAAAGTCCAGCACTGCCCCTCTGAGTTACTGCTTCTGCCTGGGGCCCAGGTGACCCTAGAAGGTGACTCCAGCAGAACAAGCTGTGACCATCAGTACCTACTTTCCACGAAAGCACCCTAAAAGCAAGACTTGTGCCAGAGACAGAGATATCTATTAATGAGTTGAACACTACACCCTGGAGTAGGATAGTCTTCTGGACGGGGACATTTGAAGCTTTCTGGTAAATGTGAACACTATTTTAAAAATCCCAGCTCCAGTGGCTATCCCCATGCACGACAGGCCAGACCTTCTCGGTAGCACACAGGTGGCATCAATTGACTTTTTATATTCAAAACTCAGACATAAATCTCACACACTGGGGTTCACGTGGACTGAAGTCATTGGTCTGTCTTCAATGAGCAAATGTTCACCACAGTCTTCTCCCCAGTCCTTATTTTTGAGTAATTGGTTTGAGATTAAAGTCTACTCTGATTCTTCACAAAGAGTAACACAAACATGAGGCTACACAGGGATTAAAGCCTACTCTCAATGAGCAAGAACTGCAAAATTGGGGAGTGAGTGCAACAGAGGTGAATGGTGTCTCACTCAGCATTTGGACTTACTTCAGCAAAGAGGAAATACAATCAACATGCTCACATTTTCCAGAATTCAGTCATAAAACAGTTGTGGGCCAGACTGCAGAAGTCTCCTGTCTCTTATGGATCACCTATGTGTGTAAGAAACCCCCTTGACACTGAAGGTGCCCCAGTCTAGCTGTATACTTCTTCATATCCATAAAGCCCTCTAACACAATGGTAATTTTGCAGACTTTGACTTGCTCTAAGAAACACTTCTTCATGTCACAGGGAGACAGTAATACCTCTTCTCAGCAAGTGCAAATTAGCATGAGTCTCTCCTACCAAAAGGCACAACCTGCTTGTTCTTCCACTGAAATATTTATATCTGTCTCTGTAACAGTTCCCTTAGCTAGGAGCAAAACTCTACTTAGGCAAAGCACCAGGGAAACTGCCACATGCTCCTGCAACTATATGTTGCACATAAAATAATTCAAACACACTATTAGAGTGTGTAATTTAGCTCATATGTAGTTAGAATGTGCAGAGTTTGCCAAGTGACTGCATCCAGCTGGAAAATCAATTTATATACGCCAGTTTAATAAAACCTGAAAGTCTTCTGCAATACACGAAGAAATGTTAGACAAAGTTGAAATTGTACATTTTGTAAAACCAAACGTAGCTGTAAATTACAGGCTGAGTGTGAAGGATCATTCGTCCCCTGCCAAAATTCATACAAGATGTCGCCAATTTGGGGACAGAGGGGGAAACATACCATAATAAAACGAAACTTTGTACAGCTCCAAGTACAAGATCCCAGGGACAAATTTGGCAGAAGAAACTTTAAAACAAAATTGACTTCAGCCTTGAGCTATCTCTCAGTAGATTAAACCTGTAGTAGTCAGGGGCCACACTGGTGCAAAAGAAGACAAAACACAGGTGATGTGACAGTGCAGGGGGCTGGTAACTCATATGCTTCTTTATGTGTACTACAAGCAAGCCCAGAGCTCCCAGTCTGGACTAACCACATGGTCCATCTCCTGAGTTGCCCATTCATTCTCACTTTAGAAAACACTGTTTTGTTGTCCTTGAGCTGCACGCTCTGTTGCTGTGTGTGTATAAATCCAGCCCAGGCCTTGACAAGGCTATCTATTCACTGACTGTGCTTTGCTGGTGGCAGTCCAGGCCTTGTGACTGTCATTGTGGGTACAGGTGCAAAGAAATGGGTGTTACCAGTCCTGTTCTGGAAAGACAGTCACCGGTGCTGCCAAACCCCTGGCACAGATGCCACTAACTACTGTACTTTCTTCTGCTTCCAGGAGAGGGATGAACAGCTAAGGGGCACAGAGGTGCTCCTGGAACAGCACTTCCTCTTCACTCTGGTTTCTTGCTTGAAACCCTTTGGGGTGAGTCAGGAAGGCCTATGCCCAGGCAAGAGGCTTACACCTCTTACCAACACCAGCAAACAAACTCTCATTAGTACTAGGGAACACACAAAACTACAGAAGTGAACCAGGCTTTCATTGCACTTGATTCATTACTGTATTTTCTAGACAAACTATACATGGTGGGAAAAACAACACTCATCTGCAAAGCAATGCTAGTGTGATCCTCTTCCCATGGATGACCCTATCTAGTTATTCCTTACCTGTATTTGTGTACAAGGTTGTCTGCATAGGCAAGATGAGTGCAGAAGCTCTTGGGTACATGTTACTTGCATTCTGCCTACACTGTCCTGACAAGGTCTCCCAGGGCACTCCCCTTGCAAGGTGACCAAGAACAGCCAGACAAAGTGACTGCAAGGCAGCTAATGTGAATCTACACCTTACTCACAAGTCACCCTGACTTTGCTCTGAACCCTAAATAAGACACACACAAATTCTTTGTTCAACACCTAGTAGTATCTGAGGGATCAATTCTGCTCATTACAACACTACAAAAACCCCAAGGAAAATCCATTTAGATCGATGGCTACATCATCAACATTCTGGAAACTGAATTTGGCCCAGTTTCTAACATTTGTATCCTAAAAGCATTTCCAGCTTGTGGAAGTTGGATGAAGAAGTTTTCGGATACTCTGGTTATCAAGGGAATTTTTCAATCCTTTCAGATTAATCAAATGTATCCTAGCAAACTAGTTCCTTCAGGGTTGTGAGAATCAATCCTTAGTCACATGAGCAAGCTCTTAACCTGCTAATCTCCTCACCAGTCTCCTCATCCACACTCACTTAAGGCATGCTGCTTGTTGGCATGGAGTGTTGGCATGCACCTTTATTTTCACACAATATACAGTTTCACCTTGGTTTAGCACTTGACAACTTCAGTATCAATGCAACCACTCACAGAAGTAAAGGTCATTGATTTAAACTGCAAGTATTCAAGATTTTTTTTTTTTTTATGATCACCACTGTCCAACATACAATTAGGCTTTCATGCACAGAATGTGTTTCAAGAACTGCCAGTAATATTCATTCCATATATGGTAGGTTTTATGCCAATGCATATGCTTTATATCTAATAACAAGAATATTTGAGACAGCGGAAGGTCAATCTTTTATAGACAATCTAAAAAATAAAATAAAATCAGAGAAAGGAATGGAAACATACATACTCAGCAAGAACCCTATCAGGGAAAACTTTCTAGGTGATTAAATACAAAGATGGGTATTGTCCAATCAGTAAAACCATCATGGGGCACATGCACACACCACTCACACAAGTGCCTGGAATGCAGAGCCATTCAAGCTCAGCTTTTAACAAGGCACTTCTGGACCTGGACACAGGCCAGATAAAAAAAGCCCTGGGCCCAGCATGGACTAATTTACCCAGCTCTTATGAGGGCGATCTAATCTAACCTTTTATTGGCTTTGAAACAAATAGGAACACTCACACAGCCAGTAACCACTCCTCAGCTGGGCGGACAGTGGTGAAGAGCTGAGCACAAAAAGATTGTTTAGCTAACTTTGTTCTCCAAGACTATTCCTGACTATGGCCTTATACCAAAAAAGGTGAAATACAGACAAGGCACCTAGTACAACTGTTTTTCTGGATGTGGCAACACCAGTTTAAAGAGTGTTTACAGACCCACAACTAGTTCTCTTTCCCTTCACTGAAGTACAACTATTGATAAAATACATAAAGTGCCATTACACTTTGGCCCAAGATAATTATAGCAGAAAAATTACAGGAGAAACATTAGGAGTTATTCTACCACTTCAGCTACATCAGTGTGACTAAAGCAATACCATTTATGTATACAGACAACTTTCAGACTACCAAACAAGGTACAAATGGCAGCTACTGCTGAATCTGTATCTGTACAAGAATTGATTTCATCAGCTGTGTGTGAACAGTTTCTAATCATGCTACGCTCGAGTTTTCTGATGGATGCAAAATATATAAACACCACTGGAATGGCTCAAGTTCACCTCAAGGTGCAATTGTCTCCAGGGAAGTAAGCCTTACCTTCAGAAAAGAGAATTAGAAATTTCAACTTGCTCTTAAAGTGTACTGAAAAGCAAGAAAAAGAATTTTCAAAAATGTTTTCATCCCTTAATAATAAATAACTTTGCACCTATTGCATCTATTTCCTGCTCAATTCAGATCAGCAACAAATACGTATACTATTTTATTTAGCTTGACTTTGCCTTTGATTTGGTGAGCTTATGTTTAGAAAGGAGGAAAGAGGATCTAGCACTGATAACAGAACTGAGGCTTGCCTTTTAAACTGGAAAGTGATTATGATTTTGACATTTCAATCATGTAGTTCATCTTGTACCCTTGAGTATTGTCACACAGAGATATGTGCTGGGACAACAGTATTTATGAGACAGGCCAAAACCTAGTATTCAGTAAGTAAGCAAGCCCCTAGCATTTCATCTGGAGGGTTAAAGAAGCCTGCTAGCTCCCTAGTCTACCACAGTTTATTGTTGGTAGCAGGAATTGTGTGCTTCATCCTCCATTCCTTTCTGAGATGCAGCTCTAGGGAAAAGTGAAAGGTAATTGTATCATGGGGGAGGACTACGACACCAGTCCCCATAAATACCTATCACTTAAAAGTGCTTTGAGGATGTAGCAATTGGTTCCACAGGGTCAAATTAATCTTTAGTCCTGGGGAGACCCATGAACCACTTCTGTCACTAGTCCTGATGAGAGCCACAGATCAGTCACTCAACACATACAAGATAAGTTTCAAGTGAGGTTGAGGGCCTGCCCTTTAAAAGGTCATTTTGAGTTGGGTTCCAAAAATCAAAAAGCTGAAAGAGGCACCAGCTGTAATCCTCCAGTGTACAGCAGATGAAGAGATGGTGAGAAGACAATCCAAGTACCTATGGACACAGAAAAAGATGCAGGATTTTTGAAAACCAGATTATTACTGCGAGAGATATAACTGAAAAGCAATGGTTTTCCACTCCTGAAGTAGCTTCCCAGCAGAAAAGAGGCCTTGACCCAGAACAAGGAATGAGGGAAGAGGCATTCGGTCCTGCCATAAATACATTTTGAGGTGAATGAGAATAAGCTCAGGTATCTGTATCACTTAAGTTTTTCTGATGAATCCCAGAGCATGAGCACTTCAGTCATCATCATACAGTAATGTTAGTGGAAGCATCTAATGTTGAATGCAGCATTTCAGGTCAATTTTTATTGCAGATTTGGTTTCTAAACAGTGAACTAAAAACATTTCAAGAGGGCTGCATGCAGTTGAAAACCCAGAGTCATATAAATTATCCATGTATATTTGAGAAAAGAGATGGCAAGAGAAATTTCTGGAGCTTACTTTTACTGAGATAATTTTATTAAATAAAAAAAGGAAGAAAGAAACGCTGAAAGACATTTTGAATTGTGAAGATATTGACACTTTTGAAATGGAAAGGGCATACAGGTCTCTAGCCCCAGGTCCGTTGGCTCAGGAATCTTGTTGGGCTGTAATAATCAAACTTTTAAGATTTAAATAAAAGGAGATAATTCTGAAAAGGGCAATACAATACGCTAAAGAAAGAAAGCAGAGGATATAGAAAGGTGAGAGAGAGTTCGTATTTTCTCCAGCTCCATCCAATAAGAAGAGAGGAAAGAAGAAAGAAACTGTTGAATATGAGTCTTCAATGCCAGTAGGGGGAAAGGGGGAAGTGAGACATGAAATTTTGTAACCTGCTACCCCCCCATAATAACAGAAGGAACCACCACTATCTAGCAGAGGCGGTTGAACAGTTAATCAAGATTTTTTCCTTCTGCTATGAATTTCACTTTTGTAGTAGTACATAGGCTTTTCAACATTATTTGGCCCTATTCCACAGCTTTTATTGAAGATTAAGGCTTAAAAAAGAACAGAAAGCAAACAGAAAATAAATACAGGCTCAACATCTTGAAGTTTATACAGCGGGTCTGCCTTGTTGCTATAAACACAATTGTTTTAGCTCCAGGAATTACAATTTCGAACTGTGATTAGTTTAAAGGCTTACTGAATGCAATTTTATGAAGAAGTTAAGTGTTTTAATTTCTATGCTTATTTCCAATTCATCACATACCATCCTTGAAAGGAAGAACAGCCCAACACATTTCCATGTTTCTCATTATGAGGAATCATTTCCAATAAAATGTGCGCACGTAGGCTGTAAATGGGAAGTGAAAAGATGTCCTTGGTCAGGTCAAGTAGCAGAGACATAAGTTTATACATACTTAGTTTTAATACCTTGTGGAAAGCTGGAAGTGATGAGGATCCAAGTTTTCCAAGCTTTCATTCATGATGCTGATTTTGCAGATGCTCAGCTTCTCTTAAAAGGCAGACAGTAACTTACAAACTCTTCTTGTTCTGGAGATATCTGTCCAAATGTAAACCAGTGAAGTGAGTCAGCTCCCAAGCTGCTCATGTGCTCCCTCCATCACTCAGAGCATTCTCTAACATGCAAAAAGAAAAACAAAAAACAAAACAAAACAAACAAACAAAAAAAACCCCACACCACACCGTTGCTACGCTGTGGCTCACCTCTGCATTCCGGAATCTCAAATGCCAAATAAGATATCCACACGACACAAGGTCATAAGAATCACAGAATGGTTTTGGTTGGAAAGGACCTTAAAGATCATCAAGTTCCAACCCCCCTGCCGTGGGCAGGGACACCCCCCACTAGACCAGGTTGCTCAAAGCCGCATCCAGCCTGGCCTTGAACCCCTCCAGGGGTGGGGCATCCACAACCTCCCTGGGCAACCTGTTCCAGTGTCTCACCACCCTCATAGTGAAAAATTTCTTCCTAACATCTAGTCTAAATTTACCCTCTTTTAGCTTATACCCATTAACCCCTGTTCTCTCGCTGCACTCCCTGATAAAGAGTGCCTCCCCATCTCTCCTGTAGCCTCCTTCAGGTACTGGAAGGCTGCTATTAAGTCTCCTTGGAGCCTTCTCTTCTCCAGGCTGAACAACCCCAACTCTTTCAGCCTGTCCTCATAGGGGAGGTGCTCTAGCCCTCTGATTAGTTTTGTGGCTCTCCTCTGGACTCTCTCCAACAGGTCCAGGTCTTTTTTATGTTGGGGGTCCCACATCTGAACACAGTACTCCAGGTGGGGTCTCACAAGAGCAGAGTAGAGGGGGAGAATCGCCTCCCTTGACCTGCTGCTAATGCTTCTCTTGATGCAGCCCAGGACATGGTTGGCTTTCTGCGCAGCAAGTACCCACTGCCAGCTCATGTTCAGCTTCTCATCCACCAATACCCCCAAGTCCTTCTCCTCAGAGCTGCTCTCTATCCATTCTCCGCCCAGCCTGTATTTGTGCTTGGGATTGCCTTGACCCACGTGCAGGACCTTGCACTTGGCCTTGTTAAATTTCATGAGGTTTGCGTGGGCCCACCTCTCCAGCCTGTCAAGGTCCCTCTGGATGGCATTCCTTCCCTCCAGCGTGTCCCCCACACCACACAGCTTGGTGTCATCGGCAAACTTGCTGAGGGTGCACTCCATCCCACTGTCCATGTCTCCAACAAAGATGTTAAATAAGACCGGTCCCAGTACTGACTCCTGTGGAACAACACTTGTCACTGGTCTCCACTTGGACATGGAGCCATTGACCACCACTCTTTGAGTGCGGCCATCTAGCCAGTTCCTTATCCAGCAAGTGGTCCTTCCGTCAAATCCATGTCCCTCCAACTTAGAGACAAGGATGTCATGGGGGGCTGTGTCAAAAGCTTTGCACAAGTCCAGGTAGATAATGTCTGTTGCCCTTCCTCTATCCACCAGCGCCGTGGCTCTGTCGTAGAAGGCCACCAAATTCGTCAGGCACGATTTTCCTTTCATAAAGCCATGTTGGTTGTCGTCAATAACCTGCTTGTTTTCCATGTGCCTTAGCATAGATTCTAGGAGGATTTGCTCCATGATCTTGCCAGGCACAGAGGTGAGACTGACTGGCCTGTAGTTTCCCGGGTCTTCTTTATTTCCTTTTTTAAAAATGGGGGTTATGTTTCCCCTTTTCCAGTCTGCAGGAACTTCACCAGAGTGCC
>WKFP01013356.1:471383-508799 GCA_011057875.1 Pterocles orientalis | reverse complement strand
TGCATTCCAACACTCCAGTCGTACGATCCATCCCACCATGTCTCTGTAATGCCAATAAGATCATAACGCCGCAGGTGTGCACACATGTCCAGCTCCTCTTGTTTATTTCCCATACTACGTGCATTCCTATAGAGGTACTTAAGTTGGGCTCCCAAGGAGGCTGGACCTCCTGTGTGCTGCCCTCTAGCCACCCTCAGGCCAGCCTATGAACCTTTTCCAGGCTCTGGGCATTTGTTGCTGGCTTTTTTGTCATTAAGTAGCTCTTGCTTGTTGCACATACTGCGTGCGCTAATGTAACTGCACTTGAGCTGAGCTGTGGAGTCCACTCCTACCCTCACCATGCCACCCCCTGGGCTTGTCTGTAATTGGCCTGGGAATTTTCCCTTCCCCCTTTGAACCTAGTTTAAAGCCCTCTCGATGAGCCCTGCCAGCTTACGAGCCAGAATCCTTACCCCCCTGTGGACAGGTGAACTCCATCTGTCGCTAGCAGGCCTGGTGCCTCATAAGCCCTCCCATGATCAAAAAACCCGAAATTGCACCTCTGGCACCAGCCTCTGAGCCAGGTGTTGATCAGGTGTGTTCTCCTGATCCTCTCAGTGTTCATCCCTGCCCCTGTGGGGATTGAGGAGAACACGACCTGTGCCCCTGAACCTCTAATCGAATGCCCCAGTGCCCTGAAGTCCCTTTTAATTGCTTTTGGACTTCTCTCCACAATCTCATCACTTCCAACCTGCATGACCAGTAGTGGGTAGTAACCAGAGGGCTGTATCAGACCAGGGAGCTTCCTGGTGACATCTCTAACCCAGGCCCCAGGGAGGCAGCAGATCTCCCTGTGTAAAGGGTCAGGTCGACATATTGGTCCCTCTGTTCCCCTCAAGAGGGAATCACCGATGACCATTACTCTCCTTCTTTTCTTCGCTGAGGCAGTCGCAATGCGTGGGGCCGACTGTCTCAGCTTAGGCAACCCCCTGGATGGACCTTCGTCTTTGTCCTCTTTTTCCTGGCCGTTCAGTTCCAGTGCTTCATATCTATTGTGTAAAGTCAACTGGGAGGGCGAGGAAGGTTGGAAGGGGATTCGCCTCCTCCCCCGGGCTGGGACCTGTTTCCATTCTCCCCCTTCTTTTAGGTCCATTCCTTTGTCCAGCTGGCAAGAGGGGAGGGGATCCTCTGCTTCTTGTGGAGCCTCTGTCTCCTGCCTTTGCCTCAGGGATGGTAGGGTGCAGCCCCACCAATCTATCTCCTGCTCACACTCCCTGATACTCCTCAATCTTGCCAGTTCCTCCTGCAATCTGGCCACCTGTTCGAGGAGCTGGTCCACCTGGGCACACCTATTGCAGGATGGTTTGTCTCCCATCCCCACCCCAGGAGAGCGGTTTGGGCACCTCCCACACACCAAGGTTTGTACAGATGTCTCTGCCATCTGTAGTTCTGTCTGCACGGAGGCATCAAGCACCACAAAGAGCAATATATTCAAGGAGACGGGACCTTGCAGCAGGGCAGGGAATCCTGCACTGCCTGCCTCTGCCCCATCATGCTGCATAAGCCCACGCATCCTCCTTTCTCCATCGTTCATCTATCCTGGCCCTTCACACTGCTCACCGCTGGGGTTTGTAACCTGGGTGGTTTCCACAAAAGGAGAAAAGAGGTGCCTTCTCTAAGTGGTTTGGCCCCCGTCCTCCACTCAACCTTCAGGCTGTCAAGTTTCTACCAGGGAAATTCCCTGGTGCCTGGCTGCGGCAACGGCATGCTGAGTATTGAATTCAGAGAATCACAAAGCACGTGAGAGGACTGGTATCAACTTTCCCCTGCTAAGGGGCAGCTCATCCCCACACCTCCAATCTTCCAGGAAAGTCTGCAGGTGCATTTTCCGTCTGTCCTACCAAAGCTGTCACCTCTTGCAGGGAATCCAGAGTGCCGGGGCTAAGAAGAGCAAGGAAGGAGCATGGCCCTTGTGAATGCTGTCTGTATTTTAACTGCTGGGTGTGTAGTGTGAAGAGGAGGAAGCAGAAATGGAGAGCCAAGTCCCCTGTGGATCCAGATCTCTGTTTGATTACGTGCTTGTACAGCAATGTTATACAGCAGACCTCTGGTCTGGGTTTGTGTCTTCAGGCTGCAGTTTAATGATGAATAATTAGGTCCTGGACAGCTCTTGGCAAAAGCTGCCACTGAATACTTTATGCTGTAATGGATGTTAACCTGAAAACTGTGTTTGCAGTTCTGTTTGATCATCTATAATGAAAGTGGTCAAATTGTAATATGGTCTTATTAAAAAAAAATAATAATACCACTAAACCTATTTCAAATCAAGATCCAAATCCTACTCTCATTTTACACTAGTGAAAACAAGAAAGAATTCCACTACAACCAATGATCTTACATGACCACAAGTCATGAAAAAAAAGATTCTCCAACAATTTGAAAGTGCTAGGACTTCAACTGCAGCATCAAACCGGAGGAACTTGAAGGAGGAGCTTTACTTACATAGGCAGCTAGAGCTCAGTCAGTGGTCTGTCATCACAGCACAGAAAGCCACAGCAAATATAAAAGGTAAATTATGTTAATTATTTGAAAACATCAAATCTTCCAAGATACCTAGGTTTTCATTTGGCTGTGCTGGGCATATCACTGGGAAAATTTTGCTCAGAAGTAGCATCCTGAAAACCATTATGCAAGAGACTGTCAAAGAATAAATGGTACCTGCATGTCAAACATTGCTTCTACATTTTGTGACTTATATGAGACACCGTAGCATTTGCTATGAAATACAGGCAGAAATTACTCATAACTGAGGGCAGCACAGATCAAAATACATACTCAAGTTATTTCACCTTCTTATGATCCAAAGAACCACCCAGAAAAATATGTGAAATTCAGAACAGTCTCTGAAAATTAGATTTAAGCAGAGACAAAAAAGAAAGATGATCATAAGCAGACAGTGTGACACAGACAACATGACCCAGCAAGTCAGTGGCAGAAACACAACTTTAAAATACATCCAGAAAATATTTTTTTAAACTTGATATAATAATAGCTGCAGTGACTGAAACTATTGAAACGGGGACTGTTGACAGTGTTGACGAGAGAGAAAATAGGGAAACATCCTCCCAAGAATGCCACATTGCTCACGCAGCTGCCATGCCGCTGTGACAGGTATGACGGCAATGCGAGTGACACTGGCCTGCAAGGCTGAAGCAAAGTGGATCACAGCCTGAAGTCTTCATGCAGATATATTTCCACCGATTTCAATGAATCGAAGACAGTTTAGAGCCAATGGGAGTTTAGTCTGGGTAAGGATGGAGACACAAATGAATAAAGATTTCAGCATTTGGCTGTACCTTTGTAAAGAAATAATAAAAATATATTGCATATGTTGGATATCTGTCAGCTAAATTCATTTTATCTACAACACTTTATTGGTTTCATGTAGCTCTAGAGAACAATTCAAATCTCAAATTACAAAACCACCTAGTTTAAGTCTCCATCAGTACTGAAGCCTTCAAACCCTGAAATACAGTCTCCATGTTCCCATTCAAATTGTCATCAAAGCTCTACTCCAACATTAAGTCCATGTCAGCCTTAGTGGAAGCAGATGAAGACTCCAACCACATCTGGTTTGGCTTCCCTGTAATAACTACAGCCAATTTAGCCGTATCAAAGAAAATGTAAGTATTTCCTTGAAAAGCAACTATTATTTTTCTTTCAGGAAAATAATTGCAAAAATGTTAATATTAAATAAGTCTTACTTTAAAATAGAAGATCAAAATATCTACTGGACTAGAACAGGCCAAAAATATCAGGGGGTAAGTTACAACATTCTCCCTTTGAGCAACTTTGTTTCTGCATAGGAAGAAAAATATTTTAGAAATTCAGCTTCTATGACAGAAGACAAATTTAAACTCAAATCTGAGTTTTTCAAAGACTCAATCTGCGGACTCCCATACACGCCCCATACCAAAGAATGGCCCATGCAGGTCCTTCACAAGCTCTAGCTCTTGCTCGCTCTGTGACACAGGCACTTCTGCTCTGCCTTTACCTGCTGGAAAATTAAATCTGCAGCAAAATGGAGGGGGGTGGATTTTCCTGTTACTCTTGATGAAACCAGCACTACTTACAAGCAACACAGGAAGATACCTCCAGGCACTCAGAAAAACACATCCTCTCACTCTGTATTTTAAATTAACCATATTTTCTGCTAGCTTTACTCAATTTTTTAGGTCATTTAACAGATACTTAAAGCACTTCTCAATTACTTATCTAATACCATGACCATTGCAATGTCAATAACTTTCTCAATTGTTGATGTTTACTTTCTTGCTTTTCTCTTCACAAACACAGATGTTTTTTGATCTTAACCGTAAAAATGAAGAGCCATGGCGTACAAAAATTCAATCTCAGGTAAATTCTCAATTTTTAGAGTATCTTCTTAACCAAAAAGATATTAGTTTATTTTAAGCAGTTGGTTGGCAGGCCAGCCACTTCCCACATCTCTAAAGAATTAGATTTGCATGCCAAAAAAAAAAATATTAAGTGCTTATTTTAGAAAATAATTTCTCATTTCATTTCTTGACAAGCTCTAAAGCAGACAGGCATGGCTGGTAACAGAGACCTGCACCCCTGGATTGTAGTTTGCTGATACAGGTATTATTTATGCTCTCCACTTTTCACTTCTTTCAACCCGTTCTCTGAGCTACGGCTATAAGTCAGGCACCCAGCTGGGTGAACAGAAGTAAATTAAAATTCCACAGTACTCACAGAGAACAGGCATACATGTAAATCTAAACGATACCTACCAATAAAAAAGTATCTTGATTTTTTCATATGATGAAACACTGAGGTGTTTAAGAACACTCTGGAGGACAGAAAGAAGGGTTACCAAACACAATTTTCCTTTACTTTTCTCTCAGTATCTTGCTTCTTGTTGTAAATAGTTAACAAGTTTAATTGGTTTTTTGTTCTTCCCAAGTCGTGTTGGTTGCTTGCCCATGACCCTAAGTGGCGAGTGAAACCCTCCCTGTCCCTGGTGTTTAACAAAAACTGTCCCTGTGGCTTTATAAACCACAACAGGTATATTTATTTTAAAAAATAAAAATAAAAATTTGACATGTAAGCATTAATGAATCTGTTGTATTTTGTGGTTGGGGATGGGTGTTGGTTTGGGGCTTTTTTTTCTTTTTTTTTTTCACGAAAAAGCCAGAAACTTAAAAAATAATGAAAAATTTCTGCCAAAACTCTCTATTTTCACTCCACTCATAAATTCAGCAATAAAAATTCTACAAGTTTTTCACTAGTATTTACAAATTGGAAACACACTCTCATCTTTCCCACACTGGGGAGAAATAGCTGAAATTTAAACCAAAGCAGTGACTATTGCCTGAGTCTTTTTGTGAGGAAACCATTGAAGGAAAGTCTTCAGAGAAGAATATTGTGTTGCATGTTAAGTCTGAAAGTAATTGCTTTAGTTTGAGGGGTTTTTTTGCCTTTTACAAGAGAAGTGCTATAATCCATCCCATCCTTGTCAGGACTTTGCCCATTAAGTATTCCTCCCAGTGGTCTGCACTTTCCACTGGTTTAAGTTTCAAAGAAAATTTTAGGATCAAAGAAAGAAAGACAGAAAAATTTGGCTGATCCATTTTCAGAAAAAAGAATATTGAATCCAAGAACGCTGGTTAGAGCACGTGGAGATTTCAAAACCCAGGGCAGCAGCACTGCTGGCACAGGTTTGATGAGGTTTAACCTCAGAACTCTGCTCAGTTCAGCTAGACTTCTCCCAATGCAGACAAAATCTCAGGCCACTGCTGACCACCCCAAGGAGAGTTCTCAGTACCAGGAACAGAGATGGTGAACTATATACTTCAAGAGCAAGAAACTTATATGGCGAGTAAAACATAAGCGTAACGTGCACTTCACAAGTTATTGAGATAAACAGGTTGGTTTGGACGACTCAAGTTTTCCTATATATGCCATACCATTGCCTGCTAAAAAATGCACCATTGAATAGTTTATAAATTCTAGCAACACATAGTTTTCCTAATACTCATGTCAATTATTCCATAGCAGCATGTATTAATGGTACACTAATTTATTTGAATAGAGCCAGAACTGGCTTGAACCTATCCTCAACATTTTTTGTCATTCATTAAATAGTTGGATTCATTTTTTCCCTGCACAAATCATGGATCCAAGCACAAATGAGCCTTAATTTCAGGGGTGATAGAGAATAAGAGTGTGTTCAAATTCACCTTTGCTTTTTGCTCTGTTTGGATTTTAAGGAAAAATGACGAAAGAGTCCCAGCTCATCTGCCTAATCCGTCCACAAGTCTCATGCCATCACGAGCTGACTTTCCACCTTCAGCTATAACCACACCTGCCTACAGAATTACCAGAAGCCCTGCTGCCATCAGAAATGTTTGTGTTTCATCACCACAAACCCAGGATGATAGAGCAGTGACTCACAGTTACTGTCAGAATTCACTTTAAAAATAAAGAGACTATGGCAGGACCCAATTCACAGCATTTACATCGAGCTCAGGCAGGAGAAAGTCCAACAGAGAGGAATCAAGAGGGTGAAATGCCAACACAAATATGTGCCAATGGCAGGCAATGTTGCTAATTTAGGTGCACACGCTGAAAGTTTGTAAAGCATTTGTTGGGTCAATGCCATGAGTTTTACAGGCCTGCACAGCCTGGATGAGTACCTGGGGCAAATCTGGTAACAAACCGTGAACTCCTGGTACAAGTTACTTAAAAACAAAATGCACGTGAAAATGATAAAATAACAGTCCAAACTGGTTGCAGGTTATCAGACCTTTGCTCCTTCTGCATGTCAGTTCAAGCAAAGCCCAACTCGAGTGTGTGCTCACATCCTTACCAATGCTCCCATGGCAAACAGGCTCTTCGCAGCCAGAAAGCCCCATTAGCTGCCCAAGGTGTTGCAGTCATGTACGCAAAAGCAAATCAGATCTCAGTGGAATGTATCAACATGTGTTATTGCCCTGGCACGCTCCTGCCTCTTCTAACCAGCATTGCATACCCACAAAACATCACACCTGTGCTCATTACACCACTTTCCACGCTTCTGCTTGGGGTGTAACTTACACCACTGTGGGCCTGAGCCCCACATCTTAAACTGCAAAGGGCAAGTTCTGCTCACGGTAACATCAGTCCAGCCTTAACTAATTTCAGAGTATATTGCACTAGGTTAAATCAGAGATGAATGTATTCCTAAGTCTTCTGGTTTCCTTTACAGCATCAGTGCACTGCTATTTTCAACTCTCTCCTGAGCAGTTGATTCAGCGAATTCAGGACTGTTGAAAGGTTCTGCAAAAAAAATGACTGAAATAGTTTATAAATCCTAGGAGGGAGTATTGCACAACATTTGTAGGACAAGGAGGATTCTTTACAGCGGTTATTTTATCCTGTGATTTATACTGCTCTCCTCCATCTATCACTTGGATACAGCATTCAGTTCTGCCTTGTAGGAATTCACTTTTGGCCTCACACTACACTCTCCTTGCCAAAGCAACACTTTCTTTAGGTTTGTTCAAGCTTTCTGCATCTGTTTTCTGTGTGATGATGTCAACAAACAGCATTAAATTCTGTGGATGCATTTGTTCTGTGGCTCCTGGTGATATGACAGGGGTTAATACTATTTCAGCAAGAAACTGAAAGGATCCCCTGACAGTCTGCACTGTAATTCAGAGGTTTCAGGTATACCTCAACAGGAAAGTTTGAGTCTATCATCCCTCAACCTTTACCAAACTTTTGCAATGAAAACAGCTACAAGGAGCAGGAAGTATCTGCAGTCAAGGCCTGAGACCTCCTTACACAGGCTCAAATCCTGAACATGATTGTCGCTGAGCTTTGAGGACATTCATAATTTAAATACAGACCAGTCTTTTGGAAATGACCCACCTTGACATTAAGTAGAATTCAACTCCTGGATATTAAGTTCCTATGATATTGCCACATTTAACATGGATTTAGTTTGTTTGATTTTAAATACCACCCTGAAATCTTGATATTGCAATAGTTCTTCATGTCCTCCTCCCTCTTTGGCCAGAGTCAAAACTGGGTCTTCAAGTATATTTCCAGGCACTACTTCAAGCAGGGGCCTGAGCCAAGCCTCTGTCTTACAGCTCAGACAGGTGGGAAGGAACACTTGCACCTTCCCTCGAATACCAAAAAAAAAACCCACACAAGGTTTCCCTAGAATATAGTCACAGCAGGCCACTCAATTTCATACTATTGTGATCACCTAATTTAATTCTCAGGCTAAATACATAGATATTTAAGCTGCAATTAATACTTCTGATTCTGCAGTTCATATACCTTCATAAACAGCATTTTTACGTTTCCGTAACAGCACTTCCATAATTCTGTGCACATTCACTACATGTTAAGTGCAAAAGTCAGTTGTTGCCAGTGATCAGTACAGACCATCAGAGATTCAGAGTCCCTCAGGAGGTCTCTGACCCCCACTCCTGATGCTCTCTAACCCCTGCCCAAAATGAGTTGCAGATTTAAGAACATTAGGATGGCATAGAGAACAGCAGCCCTGAAGGAAGTTGGGAAGTTTCCCCTGCAAGAGGGTGGTAAGACACGGCACTTCTGATGGCTCAGTTACATCAGGAGATATCTGTGCAGAAAGCAGAAGCCTACGGGAGGCTGTACAGGCTCCCCTACCACCACAACAAGCTTGACGCAACTGCTCCAGGCTAACCTGACAGTTAGTGGCTTCTCATATCCCCTGAAAAAGTCTGACCAGCCGAGCTTTCTTCACAAATCAACTCAGGATGTGAAATCTTAAAGGACTTGCTTCTTAGATGCCAGTGGAAATAATATCTGATAGCAGCTGTCTCCTTAACTCACACCCAACAAAAACCACCCTAATTGTTTCCTCTGCAGGAAGTCCCTTTGGGGATAAAAGAAGTCATACAGGATTTGGATCACTTCCTGAATTTGTATGCATCTATCAAACAACACGCAGAAGCAAATCCAATAGCACCCTATCCCTGCTTTGAAGTATGATCCAAGAGAAAGGAAAGAAAGATTCAGAACTAAGGGATTCAGATTGCCTCCTCCACTATTCACAAGGTGAGAAATTATTTGATATGTAGGCCAGCAAAAGGTCCCCTTTCCTTTGTCTAGAAAGAACCATCTTGCTAACATGAACAAAGGAGAAGATAGAAGCTGCAATGCATATTGAAAGTAACAGCAAGAGACAGACACAGCGAGTAGGGAGTTGACAATGCAGACAGTGGAAAAGAAAAAAAAACTTCTTAAGATTCTTTCTAAGAAAAATGAATCTTCACTGTACTGGCGCTTTTATTAGAATGCCTCATGCTTTTTTCTTGCTCTTTCTTCCTGACACAGTAAGTTATGTTCAAGCTGACTGTGATGCTTTGTCAGGGCACCGCACTGTTCTTCTCCCAGACAGCTCCCTCCCGACCTCAGTGCAGGGCATGGTGCTTCAGTGGCAAGTGTGATGGCACCCTCAAGGGCTGAGGATGCTCATACTCCTAATGGCTATTAGAAAGCATCACCTGCAACAGGATACAGCACACTTTCCTTTTCATAATCAAGGGGAAAGACACAAAGTGAGGCTGATGTAAAATGAGGTAGGTCAAAGGAAGATGTCAAACTTTTTCATGAGAAAGCTGTTCTTCCTACTCAAGATAGTATACCAGAGGCAGGGGAGGTACCTCTTTTTTGGAGTTTTAAATGCTGTACTTCCACGGAGCATGCCAAAATTCAGCCATGCAAGTCAAGAGATTACAGCAAGCTTTTTTTTTTTTTAGCATCGCTTGTCTAGGCAATTATTGCCACTTCATGGGACCTACATTGTTACAGCAGCAACTTGAAACCCTGCAGTGGCATCATTCATAGATAAAGCAAAAAATCATCCCTGTCCCAAGGTACTTGCAGTCAGAGATAAGGCAGACAAAAGGCAAAAGACAAGCATAATCCACATTTTGCAGGAGGTATAGGAAGGCATACTGCAGACTTGATCCATGTCCCACCAATGCAGACCTGAACCCAGGGCTCCGCAGGCTTGATGCTGAGCTTTACCAAGGGAACTGTCTTTCCCTTGGAGAAGCCATGGAGGTGGCACACCTGCAATGCTGATTGCAGCTGATGCTACCAACAGATCATCTCAGTTTATCTAGAAGAAAAGCCACAACTCACATGCCCTGCCAAATACCACCTGCAGGTCTGCCAGCAAACGGACAACTGGATTTTTTGCTATGGCTTTGCTCAAAATTACATATAATTTTCTTACTCATCTTCCTTTCACCTTCATCAGCTCAGACAATTTAAAAAAAACAAAGTAATTCCATGGAAAAAGCACAATTTCAGTCACAAGGTAAGATTTACTCTTTCGTTTCTTACAGGCTTCTTGAATCACGTTAACAAAAAGTTACTTTAGTTTACTCCTTTGCAAATGCAGCTTGCACAAGGCACAGTATGCATCTGACACTTTCATTCTTAAGGCAGAAAGTAGCACAAGGGTAAATAGTATTACTTACACTTTTCTCACGACATGAAGATAGGCAGTTAAGTAATGAGTACTTGATGTGTACCACCACCAGGTGAGATCTCAGTCTTACCCATCAAAGGAAGACTGAGATTCACCCTCCCTCTGGAAGGATGACGACTTTCCATAATGCACAAAGACAGCAGATCCCAAAATCTGTGATGTTCTGATCAGTTTAGCTGTTGCTCACCCATGTTATGTGGAAAAGTCATACGCTTCCAGTGAGCAAGTATGCAAAATTCTGAAGAAAATCTACTAAGGAGGAACATAATTCGACATGGTACTGGACTATTTACCACTCTCACTTCAATGCACAAATAACCTTGTTAACTGGAGGAAAAACTGGTCTTCTGTAATGCATACACAATTAAACAGATACAGACAGACCAAAAAAAAAAACAAACCCACCCACACTAGCATTCAGAATATTTTAAAAATTAAAAAAAAAAAAGATGATCCACTAATACCACCACAATAGAAAGATTGCCCCCAAAACAAGCATTACAAGCCCACATCAAAAGTTAAAATTGCATTTAAAAGAAACTCTTGTTTTGAAGAAGAAAGACACCTAAGCAGCAATGTTCCTAATTAAAGCTGTCTGCAAAGCCCACAGCTGTTAACTCGCAGGTCTTCTGTGGAGGAGACTGGAAGCCTTTTGCTGGGAAAGGAGTCAGCAAATCTGTAACTGAGCCTTCTGCACAGAGTTCCAAGCACCTTGCACACTGCTGACCTGCCTCTCAGAGAAAACATACAGGAAAGAGATTGATGACAGTGGAGGGCAGGTAGGGAGATCCATCACCAGAGGAGATACACACAAAATGGGCACCAAGAGAGCGCTCAGCCCAGACCAAGTGAAAGAGACGATAGATTCCCACCAAGATTCCCATTCAGAAATCCCTAAGCAAAAAGCAGCAAGTCTGTTATTGCAGGAGATGCTCCCATATAGCCTGGTGACCAGCCCTCAGGCTGGATGTGGATGGTGGCCACAGCAGTCCAGGGTCAGCTAGTCAACCAATGATGCACAAATGCCACCTCAGCAACAGCCCTTTGCCCCAGCCGTAGGGGCAATTTTTGCCTACAGAATGGGAATTCCCTCTCCACAGATTTGCCTACACAGAGATTTTCATAAAAGGAGCATTTTGATCAAGGGATAAGTTTCACTCTGAGTGCAGTTTCATACAGGACAAGTTGTTTTCTGTTTCAGGTGGCTGAGGCTGTCCAGCTCTCCCGCTGCAGGACACCTTGTGGTTCCCTAGTGACCCACCTCACATATTGTCTAAACAGTCATGAGCTGAGGAAATTAAAAGGTCCCCAGAGTTTGTTCACTGAAATGTTCAACAGCACACTCTCATGGGTATGCTGCCAGTAGTGTTTTGACATATTGAAGTGTGAAGTACTTTTTGTCAAAAAGTTTACGGAAGCTGTCAGTTCTTCCATTAGTAAATAACTGAAACACATTCTTAATGCAGGGGAAGAACAGGGTAGTTGTCCAGGCCTGCATCTGCTGGAGACTTTTCTCCTGTTTTTAGACTCTTTCTTCATGAGAAGTGAAGGTAAAGGCATGAGCACACAGCTTCCCAGTCAGAGGTGGTGCTCCAGTGCAGCCAGAGTTAGGAGAAGATACCATGTAAAATTGTGGATGTTTCCTGGAAAACTTTGACATGCCATCTGTTCCTGCTGCCCGTTACCTGTGAATACTCCTGCATCTAAAGGCACAGGTAAGCCCATATCTATTTAATATGAAAGTGACTGAAGTAAAATTTCACAAGGTTTACCACACTTTCATTAAAGAACCACACTGGAAAATCTTAAAGAAGCCATAAAAGACTTCCTACTGGAAAGAAGCCACAGCGTAAATCCTTACACAGAATTGACTTTGATAGAGTTTAGGTCCTTTGGCCTAATGGGGCAGAATTTTAACAGCTGTAGTAACTTTGGAAGCCTCCTAATTTAAGTGACTTCCAGAAAATATTTCAGTCAATCATATTACCAAAAAAAAAAAAAAAAAAAAAAAAAAAAAAAAAAAAAATCAGGAAATTCACCATGTTGTGCCTAATTTCTCTTTACTTGCCCAAAAGCTATGTCAAGTCAAAGCATAAAAGGAAATTAACTATGGTTATTTTTAGTACTTGTTTCCTAACCAGTCATTTCTGTATTCTGTTTGCATAAGAAACTGAAGGTAAGGGGCTTATGTGCAGATGCCGTGCTCCACTGAGATCATCAGTTAACAGCCATGAGAGAGAAAGCCGTTTCAGAAGACAGAAAAACTAGTCATTTGAGAAGGTAAAGTTTGCCTCTAGCAGAACTCTTTTTTCTGCATCAGTTACTACTTCCCCTAGGCAGAACAAGTCAGAAATGCTGAAACATTTGCAACAAAACATACAACTGCAAACATGCAACTGCTTGCAATTAAGTTTTATTATAAATGCAAAAAGGTGTGCCAAACTGGGAAGAACGAGCCTTGCTAGCTTACACTGTGTAAGCAGAAAATCTTTACAGAACGGCTCATTTTGCTCCAGATAGCTGTTCTGCTCACAGATCTGAATAAGACGCAAGCTCACACATATGCACAATACCCAGCTGCAGATGGTAATCCTGTCCAGCAGCACAAATAGATCCAGGAGACAAAGCCCACATCAGATGCCTGAAGTTGGGTAGTATAAACACCACTCCTGCAAATGGTCAGGACGGAATATGATAAACTAGGCATCCTGAGCTTCATTTTTAGTGCATTGCAGGGTATAGCTGACAAAGGACTTGACACAAAGCACAAGGATCCACCAGCCAAGGATTCTGCCAGTGAGGGGGTGTATTCTGCCCTGGAAAAGGCTAAGGATACAGTCATGTCTCAGCAGTGGTTCTGGTCATCACTGCCTTCTCTGAAAAGGAAAACCATGAAGAGTAGAAATTGGTGCATTAATTAGCCTGTGGAACAAGGAGAGGACGAAGACTTTCAGGCAATAGATAGGGTCTATCTAGATAGTGCCTCTTGCAGCACTGTTAAAACACAAACATTACACTGCAAACGGTGGGGAAGAATGAGACTGGTGTAACAAACCCTGACTCTTATGCCAAGAGACTGTTAGCACCTATTCAGACAGAGCAGACAAGCCTGGACACGCTAAGGTTTTCCACCAGAAATTATGTAAGTCAGCATCTCCTCATAGAGAAAGGCTTGGGCTAAATCTTGTCAGAATTTAAGCCTGTGACTCCAAGAAGCCAAGACTCCAAGAGTCTCTTACTCTAGCATGTTAAGCTATCCCTGAAAAAAGTTTACTTAGTGTCTAGAAAGATGGAGATACACTGTAAAAACAAATCTCAGAAGAACCTGGGAATAGAGCCTGAGCTTCAACATACCAAAAGTTTATATGCCCACTAAACAGACCAAAGCCCTAAGTCTGCAAAGTGAGAAAAGGGGATCCTGGAAGAGCAGGGTTCAGGAAATATATAACACACTGTCATGGGGGTTGGAATAGCAATGCAGGAGGGAACCTCCTCCACTTTGGCAACTTCAGTTCCTAAGGATATGTGAAAAGACAGACACAAAAATTTAAAAGCAGCATCTCTTTTGTGGATGGGAAATACTAACCAAGCATGGTAGAGCCCGCCGGTACGCTCATTTCTAGTTACAGAAAGAGCGCTAGAGGGGTTTTGATATAGTCTCCAAGTCACTGCTCCCATCCCTAATATGTACAGTGTGCATTAATATATTTCATACATTTTCTTTGGCAAGTTTAATGGAAACAGAGGCTTCCAATGAAAGGGCTGACTGAGCCAAAACTCACAAATACCCAGCTATACTGTCTACGCACTCTTTTCCCTTATTATTCCTGCCCTTCTACTTCCCCCCCACCCCAAAAAAAAAAAAAAAAGGTGATATTTTTTCCACTTGTCTCACACGGAAGGTGAACTGATCTGTGCTGTGGAGTTCTACATTGGTTCCTCTTTTATTTCAGAGACCAAAAAGGGAAGGAATAGAAAACAGCCTCTTTAAATGAAATATGTCCTTGTCAAAACAATTTAACAAATGGAAAAGGCATGCCCATTATGCTTGTTTTCCAGAAGTTCATCAACCTCACTGTTAAATGTTAGCATGTAAGAAAAACTACTCTATTTGTTCTTTATGGTTTGTTCCCAAGATCAAAGTGCTGTGGGCTGCAGAGTGTTTGACATCCAAGAAACACTCATTGCTGCAATATTGTCTGTAATGTCTTTTGTTAGTTTTGTTTCTTTATAAGGTTTTAAAGAACAGCAGTCAACACTCACGGCACATTGGCATCCCATCAAATGCCAAATTCGATCTTTTAGAGCCTATGGGCGGAGAATATTTTTATGACTCTTATTATGGTTTTCTCCTTTCATTAGTCCTCTGATAGAAGTCACTGGAAATTGTCTTGCACCCCGATCTCTTTTCACTTACAAGAGATTTGTCCAACAGTGAAGTCAACATTATTAATCCTTTATTTTAAAGACAAGTTACAGCCTTATATAGATAAATCCAGCAGTTTGTTTTTGACAAATCTGTAAATCATAGGACGTTTTGGTTTGGGTTTTTTTTGACATACAGTTTGTTGTCCAACATAAATTTTTTCAGTAGTTTTTATTTAGCTCCTCTCTGATGGTGGATGATATTCAAAGAGTTGAAAACGTGTTGTCAGTAACATAAAACTGCCTTATTTAATCAAACCAGTTCAACTGACTGAATTAGTTACATAGACTGTTTCTTCAGAAACATTTTAACACCTACAGCTCAGTTTCAGAAAAGCAGAGTTTCAGTCAAGTTCAGTTAGCTGAGATAATGCGATTTTAAAAGCATCTCCTCCAAACCTCACATAAGATAAGGATGGTAACTTTGTTTAGTTCTGGAAGGTACCCACAGTTACAAACACATCCTGCTGTCTGCAAATAGCCTGTTTCTTTGAAACAATGACTCAAGCGCAAATGGCTCTTCTACAAAAACAAATAAACAGTAACTGTGTTGGTCCTAAGGGCCACAGGCCTACGGTGATCACCTGGCTCAGGGAGTCTAATCCCCAGCTCTCAGGAGCAGCCTTGTTACAGATAATCCCTTTCATAAATTTACTGAGCTTCGTCTTCACGTCTGCTGTATTTTGCGCCCTGACTGCTCCCATGGAGCGAGCGCCTGTTCAGAGCTCAGATGCTTTAACAGTTAGGAAATTATTTCTTAACCCCAACCAAAATGCACTCCTAACAGGTTTATACCCCTCTGTTCCCTTGCCAACGCTGCCCTCCAGCTTGAAGAATTATTTTCTGCCATGATGTATTTGAAGACAAAAAACTGTATACGTGCTGAGGTTTTGCCTTGCTAGGTTAAACAAGCCAGCCTTTTCTAGCCTCTGTTTGTAAAACAAATTCTCCATTCCCCTGGTCAGCCCTATAGGCTTGTCTACGCAAGCGTCAGTGTCATGTCATCTTTCTTGAACACTGTTAGTCAAAACTGCATGTGGTATCTTAAACAAGGTCTCAATGATCCTTGTATGCAGCTGCTAATACTTCCCTACCTAGAATTATCTTTCTCAAGACATCCTAGGATTGTATTTACCTCTTTTGTATCTTCACAGCTCATCACCATCTTGTGGCTGAGTAACTCCTGTGCGTTTCTTGGTTGTTTCCAGCTGATGACCTCCCAGTTTAGAGCGTGGTGTTTCAGTAAGAGCCCCCAAATGCATGATGCTATCTTCTGTGCTCATAAATTTTATCCCATTTGTAGTCTTCAACATCACCCAGCTCTTTCTGTGCACTATCTCAAATTCCCTTTATACTGCTGGTGAGTCCCAACTTTGTGTCCTTGATTAAACAATGAGTTCTGGTAAACTGCCCAGAACATAATTAAAATATAGTGTAAAAAAAAATACTTATTCTGCACACCAGGTACAACCTGTCCTAAGTACTTTTCAAATCCATAAGAAAGCCAAATAAGTAAACAGAAGTTGGGAGATGACACAGAGCTACAACCAGCATAATTACGTCACCGATTTAATGGAAAGCTGATGGCAATTCTCCCCTAAGGTAGCCGGGTAGAGCTGAATGTAACAAGAAAGGTTTCAGGACAGAGCTGCTTGTGTGTTCAAGAAGGAAAGATGGCATGGCCAAGTTTGTGCAAGAAGATAACAAACCAACAAATTAATTTGATGGTCTGAGAGAAGAAAAAAAGACCAAAGAAAGTGAACAGGCAAAGGCAAGTAGGGAGGAGCAAAGATATATATGATTTTAAATGAGAAGGGAGAGTTTTGAATAAAATCAGAGTCCTGATAAAATACAGGAAGCTGAAAGAAATGTATGACATAACCTAAATGACAATGATTATTTCTAGCAAAAATGCATTTGTAATGAAATATATTGGGAGGAGAAAACAAATGAATCCAGGAAGGTCCAAGGAGGGGGAGATCTCACCAAGGAGGGGGCAAATTCATGTTGTCAGAGGAACCTATAGAGGGTTAAACAGTATCTTTAATTTTAAGGTCCAAGAGAAAAAGAAATTAAATCTGTTAAGAAAATTTGAAAAAAATCTGGGTTCACAAGAAGAAAAACTCTTGACTTAAGAAAGTTTTGGGAACAGAAGTTTTCAGGGGGAGAACGAGAGGAAACCAATGACATGTTAAAGTAAATGATATAATTTCTTCTCACCTCCACCGAGAGCATTTTTTTTTTCTTCACAGCTAACATACCTTCTCCTGACCTATTCCTATTGTAACAAAGAAATTCTTCATTCAGCAGAAACTATTCCCACCGCACAGTGCCTTATAAAATGGGCATCAAGCATATTACAGTGTGCTGAAATTACTGATGTTAAACCAACCATCAATCAATTATATTTGAAGCATGCTGTCAGCTCACCTACCAAAAAAGCTCCGATTTACTAAATATGCTTGTCATTTTCTTTCAAGCAGAATTCCCAGAACATACTTATGTTTTAAAACTGCTTACTAGAATAATGACAAAGAGACTTCTGCATGAAAGCCAGCAGCACCACAGGCCTATAATGCTTTCTCGGATAAACAGCAGACAAATAACCCAAGAGTCTCTTGACTGCTATGGGGCCCCAGGTCTTCCAGCTGAATACCGGAGAGCTCAGAGATGCATCCAAGCTCTTATCATGGTGGAGCTTGCTACAGTGATATAGTCACATTTGTTGCAAAGAGATGGTTCTCTTGTCTCCCCAAAGTGTAACCAATTCCTAGTCAAAGAAATATTAATACCAAGAGTGGAAACAAAACAGAAACATTGCTGCTTTTTCTCTTTTGGGTAACTTGCCTGGTGATTATTAACTTAGCACGTAATGCATATAAATTGCTTTCTGGGTGATAGTCTTGGACAGTCAAATAAAGAAAATGACAATTACCGTCTTTTTCTGTTACTAAATGTTAAGCTCACTTGTTTGGATGGAACAACAGTAAGTGCCTGTATAGACAAAATGAAGATGTGTTTCAGATAATTGCGTGCAATATGCATCTGTTTTAACATACTAATTGATATATTTTAATTCTACATATACTTTTTCCTAGGTTTAACGAAATATTCCACAGGATATAGTGTGCAATGTAATAGAATGTATAAAGTGTGTTAATTTATTCTCATACAGGTGCACATATTTCTATACGTACACACTTTTTAGGAGAAATTTCTATGACATTTAGACTGCTCTTTACATACAATGTCATTATGAATAAACAATGAGATACTAAAAAAGTGAGTGAAAAAGTTCATACTCTACAGATCCCCAAGGCGTTAAGAACAGCAGAGTCAGGAAATGAGCTAACAAAAGCCCACTCTAACATCTAAATTCTAGTAATAGCAGCACATAACTTTAAAAATTTCAGTTAGAAACAACTAGGAGAACATAAGTAACAACTCATTTAGAAAAAACAGAAAAACGTGAACAGTTTTAGAACTTATATTTCATGAAACATCACAAATGTAATGTGAAGCTTGTTATCCATCGGTTTTGAAAAATCTGAGCCAAACAGATGAAAAACTCTCATCGATTTCTCAGAAGGCAACATTTTACCTAAAATACACCACTCATACAAATCTTAATTTCCCCTTATAAGACAGAATATTGCTCACTTCACAGTTTGCTACCTGAAGTCCCCTTCTACCTCCATTTTGTAGGTAAACAGCATGAATTTCTTTCTGGTACTGAGTGAAGCTCCTCACAGCTTGGCTGAAATTCAGTCATTCCACTTTTGCCCAGATAGCACAGCCTAGACTTGCTCATCTTTCTTCTGTCCAGCTGCAGCCAAAGAACCTACCGTTGCTGTTTGTTTCATCCCTGCTGCATCTCAAATTGCCTGCTCCAGTCCAACAAAGCCTACTCTGTTCATTGCAAAACTTTTCCTAAATTTCGTTGCTTAATGTCAAAACATTGGACACACCTAAAACACATTTCCTGTGGTAGCCAAGAAAGCAGACCAAACACACAGTCCACTATAATTCTTCCAGACACCACCCACATTTTCATATTGAACTTCCCCCCACCCGTGGCAATCCTTTCTCTAATCCATTCCACACCATCACAAATGGAGGAACAAATCATGGGAATGCAGAAGACTGAAGTATTCAAATATAAAAAAGCAATTCAAAGACAAAGTCCTCCAAAATATAATGTAAATATAGATGATAATTATGGAAGTTCAAACAACAGAATTTCTCCAAATAGAAGAAATTTTGGTATTTTTATAACATCATGCTCACAAAAAAAACCCCATTCCAATAGCATTTTCTTTCATGTCTCTTTTCTCTTGTACAGTTCAAAGCATTGAAAACAACCCACAAAAATAAAATACTGGAGGAAAAGGCACAATCAAAATTACAATCAAAATTCATTAGTGACCTGAAATAATTGGATTTAATGTCTAGAATTTACCCTTACACTCATCTAGCCTGACTTCTGCACACAGCACAGACCACCAAATTTCACATAGTAGCTCTAGAATTTAATAAAATATCTTTAAAGGACTCCAGTGAAAAGCCTTACAGCCTGGAAGTTCTAAGCAACACATCAAACAAAGCCATTAGATTTCCCTGATTGCAATTACAATCAATGCCGGGGAATTTTATCTGCAAACAGCCACTTTCAAAGAAAAAAAGAAATGCAAAGCTAATGACCTGAATTCTGCTTGCTGACCTATGACTTGCAGTTTCATTCAGAACTTAAAGACTGATAAACAGTCACAAGTTACAAATTTCGGATCTTTTGGTGAATGCATACCTTTATTCTTTTTTCTTCTCCTTTTCTGCCTTTTCATGAATCCTTATTCAAAAGTAACACATTTGTTCAGTTCAGGGAGATTCTTCTCTCTGGAGGGGAAATAATTTTTATCAGTAAGACTCCCTGGTGATCAGGTAGACTTGGAACTACTGTTAATCAGCCTTTTTGACATGGTAGCTTGAATAGCACTTCCCATGATGCTTTGTGCGCCTACCTTAATTCTTTCCTTTTGAACTCACCATGACTTATAGGTGTCTTTTTTTCCTTTTGTGTGTCTGAAGTTATCCCTCTATTAACTTTAATTGGAAAGGTACCTTTTGTTCCCCTAGAGTAGTCATATACTAACCACTGAACTCCCTAGGCTCAAATTTCTGGGGTAGCAAGAGTTCACTTTTTCTGATAACTCAAAAAAAAAAAAAAAAATCCCAGTGAAAGATTTGATGCTTTTATTGTCACTAATAAAATAAGTGATATTTACGCTAAAGATTAAGTGTTGCATCCACTTATATCAGGAAACACAGAAGATTCTACTGCAAGTCATGGCAAGTTCAAAATAAAACAATTAAGGGCAGGCACACAAAACATCACAGAACACCAGCCCTTACCATCTGCAAACTGCAGTGAAATACTGCTAAAAATAAAAATAAATTAAAAAACAGCCATTTTCTCTAGTGCAGAGAGAAATTTAAGCTCTTTCATAAAAGCAGAAGCAACAAACCTTTGCTTGTGGACCTGTGACTTCTCCCAGTCTGCACTCCTCTGCCCTCACAATGCCACTGGGACTTGCCTGCAACTCGCTGCTTTCTAATCAGTCATGCAGGACACCTGCATAGGGTGGCCAGGTACTTACCAACTAGAATATGTAGCAGCTGACTTTGCATCTTTCCCTCAGCATTTACTCTCATTTGGGGGCTTTCCCCTCTCTCCAGGCTTCTTTCATGACATTTGTCAGAGCTTTTGAGCCTTCTGCTGCTCTTCCAGGTCTAGAAGAAGCTGCACAGAGACACTAAAAGTTTCCGTAGAGGGACAGACAGACATGTGCTCTGGATGTGATGCATTTCTTTAAGATAGCTAACTAAAAGTAAAATATCCTCAAGCATTTTTTTGCCCATTGAAGACATTTGTTCACATTTATTTCCTGTCCTGATCACAGTGAAATAAAGTGCTAAAAAAAGAAAAAAAGATGTTCCACTGTGGGCTTCAAATCAGAAGCTATCTTTGAACCTTCACAGAAAGCTGAGTCTCATCACCTTCATGCTGTTCAGCTGTACATATCCACGGAAAATGACCCAAGATTAACCTCTTCTTGATTTCCTTTGTACCAGAGGAGGCATTTAGACTAATGAGGGGCCAGAGCAGCAATATGGCCACTTCTACCCTGCAGCTCAGAAGTCACTAAGCTATAGAATCATAGAATCGTTAAGGTTGCAAAAGACCTTAAGGATCATCAAGTCCAACCCAACACCACCTAACTCAATAAACCATGTCCCTAAGCAGCTACCACCTTCTCTGTATCGACAGATGAAGAAAAAAGCCCCAATAATATAACAAAGACTAGCACACGGTCAACAGCCCAGTCCTATGGGTGTGCAAAATTTTGCCAGCCAGCCATTTTTAGAGCTGACCCATTTCTTTCTGCATAGCAGAAAGCTACAGAGACTTTTTTGTTTTTAACACTGTCATCTTAGGGCAGCTGGGAATAGTAGTAATGCTTCAAGTAAGCTATAGTTTGAGCAAGCTTTCTCTTAGAAGCCACCGGCCTGGTAGGATACAGCTTTACACCTGTACATATAAGAGAAAATCAAACGGACTGTTTTCGGTACAAGGTCTCTCTTCATACCTTTCATGAGAGATAGAGAGAAACTAACACCCGCTGTACAGGCCACCTCCTTTCTCAGGTACAATGAAGTCAATAATTTATCCCAGTCTCCTAATCAACAAGTAACGAAGGTACAAGCAGATGTGACCGAGGTTTATTTTTGCAGTGCTGAGCAGATTAAAAATACAACCACAGCTTTAATACTCAAGTATTTAATACTCAAGTATTTAGTACTCAAGTATTTTCTCTTCTCCTCAATCCCTGACTGATCACGGCCCCAATTAAGTTTTCAAATGGTCTAACCAGCGTACAAAACTACCTGCGCTTTCAATTCCTGCCTTATTTCTCCCCTCTGTCTTTTTAGCATTGGCTATTCGTTACAAACTCGAGGTATTGTGTCCTCCTAAGAATTACCACACAAAGCTCTCCTTTGCAAAAAAGCCACCATACCACAGAATAGCGTTAAAACTGCAGAGTTTGCAGTAAACTGCTGCACCCCGGCTGCAGCGTGAGCTCTGCACAGGCCGCAGCTCCCTCAGGAGGTTCCACCTGCTCCCTGGGGGCTCTCCAGGGGAATCTCTCCCGGGGGGCGGCTGGAGCCCCTCGTCCCGCTCTCCCCTCGGGGCTGGCAGGGCTGTTTCTCACACGTTTTCCCTCACCCCTCACCACCGGGCAGCAGTTTGCCCTTTCTTAGCTGCGCTTTCCCCATGGCTGAGGGGCTGGGCTGTGCCCTGTGGCAAGGCCGCTGGATCTGGCACGGGGCAGCCCGGCCTCTCCTCACAGAGACTCCGACGGGCCCCTGCCAGCACCTGGGCCCAACCCAGGGCCATGCTAAAGAGCAACATGACAGCCAGCAGCTTTCCAGGGACCGTGGTATTGTCAGGACATGAGCAACAAAGCCTGGGCAGCAGAGGGGTTCCCAGCAGCCCAGGGGTCCCCAGCAGCCCGGGGAAAATGCAGGCGGCTCCTGCCAGAGGCAGCCAGCAGCCGGGCTGGTTTCTGGAAGCAGTTCGTGTGCTGACAGAAAGCAGCGCAGAGAGAAATCGCATTTCTTAGAATCAGTGTATAGTTCCCTCCTTTCCTACCCAAAAAGGCAGTACAAACAGAGCCTTCCTTACCATATAAACAAGTTAATTTTTTGGGGAAAAAAAACCAAAACAAACAACAAACATGTGGCAGCTTTCCCCAGAGTGATTCAAGTCGTTGGGGAAGTTTCTAGGAAAGTGTCCCTGAAAGAATGTCGGCCTTTGGGACTGAAGTAACAGCCAGCAACCAAAAGTGAATGAAGATGATCACTGAGCTAAAAGGAAACGCTCCAAGCCACCACGACACCAGCAGCCCTCTCTGCTGGGACTGCAAGGCTGCCTGGTGCTGCTGGGCACCGAGATCAGCTCATCCTCATCCCTCTGGCTGCCAAATCGCCTCCCTTCCCAGCCGAGGCAACCCGCTGGGTTCATGCCATGCAAGCAGATGTGCACAAGAACTGCTCAAAAGCAAAGCCAGGCCTGGAAGTCTCCCCACCAGCCCCAAAAGCAGCTTCTCGAGTACAAGCAGAGAGTGGAAATAATATTTTCTACATGCTCTTCCTGGTTCAGCCATAAGGGGAGAAAAGGCCCCTAGAAGAGGCTGTTGCTACGTGACTGTGCTATCATGCCCGGCTGGCAGGGATGTCACACACAGCTCTGCCCTGCACCAGCAGCTCCTCAGGTGACGGCGGCGGTCAGCACAGCACCCAGGTGCTAACTGCAGCAGCTGCTGGAGCTCTCCCTGCCCTCCTGCCCCACTTTCCTTAACCACTTGCAAGCCAGGTGCCAAAGCAAAGCAACTCTCCCAGGGAAATCCTCCAAAGAAGGCACAGGAGGTCTCAGGGGAGCGAAGAGCACAGCCCTCTGCAGCATTTGCCAGCCCCCACCCCCCTCCAGCTCCACAGCTTGTCTTTGAAATGGGCTGATGACTGATTATGGGAATCTTCCCCATGCAGTACCCCCACACCATGACATCTCAATCACACTTCCATTTCTTTTTTAAAGTGAAAAATGGTTTTCCTGGCCCACTATGTTTATCAGTTAGAGTCTGAGGCAGTTATCTGCACAGGTTTACGGTATTCAGCCTAGAACCGCTAGATTTTTATCACATCTTATGAAAATCATACACAGCTTACTCTTGTAGCTGTATATTACAAGGAAAATGTGTATAGAGAGACTGGTTCTCCTTAGATTACCATCTCTGAATTGATGCTGTATGAGGCACAACTGCTTAAAAGGTTATAACTGATGTAATTTTTGCCATTACAGGTAATTTACGGCTCCTGTGTGTCTGACTTGTCAAATCTTCTTAGAGAGATCAGAGTCTGTTTGTCATACGCATTTATCTAACACTTGTTCCTCTGCAAGCTTCAAAATGCAGTAGTTACTCTTTTCTTAGGTGTCAATTTTCTTCTGTACATCTCGCCTCTTAGTCCTTGCAAATGTCCTCCTAATGCAAAATGTAGGGTGCTTCAGCAGCAAATATGAGCAATGACTACCTCTCTTTGGGCATTTTTAACAGAGAATTTTTTTCCTAAGCAGGTCTCAAGTCCTTCAGAGAGATCTGAAGTTATGCACACAGCTGTTTTGAAGCTCCACCTGTGCCTTAAACCTTGCTGCATTATTTTCCCCTCAACTTTGCCTAACTCTGAGCTGATCTCTACCACTGGGAAAGAAATCCTACAGGAAAAGTCCTGGAGAACAAAATATCCTTTAATTGGGTAAGGCAGGGGGATACAGCCATATCTGTGTACATCCTCAGCCTCTGCCTGCACATCAGCCTCCACTTTACAGGGCTGAGGAGTTAAGCCCAGCCCTCACGTCCTGCCACCTCTCCATTCTCTTTCCTTAACTCCCCTTTCTGGAAGTCATATTCTGCTTCACAGGCTGAAGGCTAAACCCCAATCACAAGACAACAAAGGTTGTGATTGTTTATTGTTTACTCCACGCAGATTTCACAGCGAGCTGAGCAGGCAGAAAGGCAGGCAGGGAGGCACAGGAACCCTCTGTCGCAACACCCACGGGACAGCTGAGAGGAAAACGAAGTTCTTCTCTTCTGCCCACACCCTGCTTTCTACTGTGGAGACTCTGCCCTTAAAATAGCTCAGAGGACACGGTGACAGAGGCAAAATGTTAGCCAGATAACTGGAGGGAGGGATGAGGAACACTTTTCAAGAGGTCTAGGGATTCTGAGTAGTGTCAGTCTGTATGAACCTCTCCAGCAGAGCTGAGGACATGGGAGAGGCTGTGTAAAGGACTCGCTTCATCCCATTTCCCCAAGCACGAATCACCTGAAATTCCTGTGCCTCAGCCACAGGAGTCTCTGGGCTAGCAGAGCAGAAGGGGCACAGCAAAGTTCCCCTAGAATGTGGGTTCAGCACCATGCAGCCCCATTACATAGGCACACAAGTTGCTGGTGGGGAAATGAGCCACAGAGGGTCTCAGAGGATCCCCACTCCCTGCTCCTCTCGCAGCACCGTGATGCTCCACAGACCCCACTGCCCCGCTGTGCGCTCATGTCCACGTGCAATATACCACATGTGAGTAAGATTAAAAGTAAGGAGCCCAGCAGCATTCAGATATGCTCGTGTTCCACATTTATGGACATGTTAACCCGTTCTGCTGTCAAAAAGCTGCATTTCTCAATGGCTGTGAAGTGTGAAGTGTCTGGAAACACACAGCACGCTCACTGTCAAGGAAAGACCTTTACAGAGGAGCTTTGCCGGTTGGACTCTACATTAGGTTTTACATTCCCATCAGGTATGAAATGGCAGGACATACTTAAGCAGGCAGTATGGTAGGAATCCTACAGATACATAAATTAAATACATAAAATTAAATAGTAAATAGATAATTTATTGAATAAAAAATACACAGAAAATAATAAGTTCTTATCTAAATAATAAAAATCGAATTAGAAGAACTATACTTTGCTGAACATTAATTCCTTTGACTAAATTTATTGAACTGAGTATTTTCAGAGACACATCACTTTTAACAGGGTTTATAACACAGAAGTTTTGTGCAACAAATGGGAAATATTCTGAAAAAGTACAAATAATCCTTCAAATCATATATGCAGAAGAGAATTTCAGCTGCAAACACACCCAAAGTCTAGGGTTCTTAAGATCCAAGGATTTGGCCCAATAACACAGTATGTATTTGAGAAGCACCATTCTCATTCAGAAATATCTAATGCCTGCAAAAACTGCTCCTCATATCAGGTAAAATTTTGGTGTTGCCAATTGTTTTGAATGGCTTTAAGGTAAGGTAGAATTCAAGATTGACAACCAAACATAGCAATAAACTGTAAATTGCATCCACATGTTATAAATTATTTACTTATCTGACTACAGGAACCACAGAAGTATGATAGTTGCAAAACATCACTAACAACCTCATAATTAATATAATTGGCACCCTGTTGGAAATATTGTCCAGCTCTGTGAATGTTGTGAATGATCTTTGAATCTTTCTAGACTATTGGGAGAAAAGTCAAGTATGTTTACTCAAAATCCATTAAAAGCCTAATAAGTGTTATAATAAATAATTTGCTTCTTCACAGATTAATTTTAACACTGACTTATTTTACCACACTGATAAAATCTATCTCCATCTCAAATAGTATTCAAGCTGCCTCAGGATCTGCCACTTTTTTTTTCTAAGTTTGTTTTTTCTTTCTTTCTTTTCCTCCCAGTGTCTTAGATGAGGATCTCTCTTTATCTCTGCCCCAAGCTTTATGCTATAGCAATCTTGAACGGCATATCAGAGTCTATTTCTGAGTACTGGAACAACGTTTCGGACAATATGTATTAGCATTCTGGCACTTCATAGGAAATTTCTATGTACTTCAGACAATAGACAATGTTAAGAGAGTTGGACAGACACTGAAGAGCAGCAGTATTCATCTGATGTTCTCAGAAACCATTTTGGTACTGCAAGGAGAAGACAACAGACTGCTGAAGAGTCAGCTACAAACTAGAAAGGAGCGGCGAGGTTGAGGATTTTATGAAACAGAAAGAATATCATACTTCCACTGGACAGACTGACCCACTCAACTGAACAAAAGGCAAAGGTAACAGAAAAGAACAGGCCCAAAAATGATGGTTTTGAGCCATATTAGTCAAGACATTAAAACATGAAAAGAGTATAAAATAATTTCACTGCTTATATCTGCATGACGACAACACCTACAGTAAAACACCAAAAAAAAGAAAAAAAAGAAAGAAAAAAGACAGATGAGAAAGACTGCTTCATTTATGAGCATAACTACAGCCTTACTGACACTATTAACACTTGGTGGAAACAATCTCCTAATGGGAAAACGAAAATAAGTGGTTTATAAAAACATACTGAGGAAGGAGCTAGTGCTCTCATTCAAATAGAATTGATTAAAGGAAATCCATGTGTTATGCCAGATGGAATTGACTGCTGTGATAGCCGAGCACAGCAGCCCTGGATAATGGACTTCATGCATATGATAGAACTACCAAGTAGATATGATGCAGTTGATAACACTGACTTAACTGACAGCATTAAGTCTCAGAAAAATTTTACTGACCAGATTTAATTTCAGAGAACTAAAGATTGTGGGTTACCTGCAGTCTTATAGCTGGGTGCTATGCTGGTTTGTGTTCAGGATATCATCACCAGAGAGCCTCTCTTCGATGTTTTACACACTTCAACCACACTAAATATTGACAGAGAGCCTCAGTAGCATGTGACATCCATACTGTATGGTGGTTTTGATAACAACAACTTCAGAAGCAGAAAACAGTACCCCTTATTACAAATAATTTTTTTGTTCACTACTGATACGCTTACAACTTCTCCACAGACTGGCAGGCTCAAACAATTTACTCTCTAGCCCTCCTAAATTTACAGAAATGCTTTGCACAATATTACTGCCATAACATTTCGAGAACCTCAACATTAATTTAAGTCATGGCTACAGAGGAATTTCAGCTGCCTTATTCATTAGCAGGAGCATGGGCTCATTTTCTCTAAAAATATCTTGACAATTAAATCTACTGGAAAAAATATACTTACCTTCCTGTAAAATAGTACCTTTTTAAAAAAAACATTTCCATGAACTAATCCACTCTGTGAGGGTTAGAGACCTTACTCTAAAGGCACTTTTGTTTTAAATCAAGGGCTTTCAGTCTGTGCTTGATGGACTTACACACTACAAGGTCCAAGATGGTTGACTAAACCAAGTTATTTCATATGTGCTACTCAGCAATCTAGGTATGCAGAAGTTTATAATAGGAAATGTGTGAATCTGATTATCAAAAGTGTAAAATTTACTGATTTATGCCATCAACTGGAAGTTTGAGTACAGCTTACAAATCAATGCAATCACGTTAATCCCTGCCACATCAGTGATAGTTTGTTGGTAAAACAAACAGTGCAGCCTCCATCGAGTCATTCCAGAATCACCACCTTGTGCATTAATACTACATGAGAACATGATAACAGGAAATGGGGAAGTGAGACAAAATGGCTATGGAAGGCAGTGTCCCGTAGAAGATGTCCTCTCTGACCACATCTCAGATGCTATCAGAGCTGGGGAGAAAAGTAGCAAGAGAAAAAGAAAGCAGTAGGAGCCACCGCACATGTGCTTCAAGGAAGAAGCATTCCCATTTAATTCATAAGGTGAATTGTGATCTGTCAAGTTTGTTATCTTACTAAACCACAGTTATTTTGTTACCTTGATCTCCTGCTCTCTTCCCTAACCTCAAGTTTTCGCTGGCTTTGGTCCACGTGTCACAGCGGTTACACCAGGAGTGCTCCTGGCAGTGATTCTGCTATTTACCCACCGAGCATCTATTCTGTAGAGCACCACAGACCTGCCTGTCTCAAAGGGGATCTACAGGAACAACCCTAAGAGGAGCAATAAATAATATCTTCCTTGCTATTGAATGCCTTGCATTTTTCAAAGCCGCACAGCCAAATATAACCAAATAACTTCCTGAAGTATTAGCACCACCTCAGAGAGTTTCTACTAAGGGGAAGAGAAGGAATACCTCTTTTTAGGAGTCTTGCTGCTTGTTCATACAACCACATTGAAGCGACACACTGCAGTCCCTTGCACAAGCTAGTCTGCACTCACAGCTTGTTCCAGAAGTGCATGGTGATGTCACCTCGAGGTCCAACACAGGCTGTTAAACTCCTCTGAACTCAGTAATTATGGTAGGTCTTCCTGCACCCTCCCAGAACCCCAGGCTGTTACACAGTGCAAGCACACCCTGGGCATCCCCTTCCTCACAAGGCAAATTCTGCTCCTGGACCTGGGCTGGCAGATCCCTTCTGGCCAGTGGGAAATTTAAAGTTTGTTATACCTATTTTCTCCAAACCTCAGTTTGAAAACAATTCCCTTTTTTCACTTCAGAGAGGTACATGTTCCACACAAAACCTGCGGCCTCCTTGCATCTATCGAATCTGGAAAAAGCATTCTTTACACCAAACAGACAAGCCTTGGATATTTTACATCCCCTTCATTTCAGCATGAAGTTCCTGTTAAACAGTGCAGTTCCCATTTGGGGCTGGATAAGTTACTCCCTGCAACTAGCTACTAAACAATGACATTTCTCCCACTGTGACTCAAACAACAAAGCTGGTGCAGGGATCACCCAGAAACACACTTGAATTTCACAAAGCCCTTCCCTGACACCTATTGGATACAGGATCCAGAGGCTCACAAAGGAAATATCAACTACTCAGTCCCAAATTTTTACACATGTATTTGCATCTCACATTGACAACATCCAAAAGAAATTCCCAATCATTCTGAGGGTTGTATTTCTTAAATGAAAAATGGAGAAAAATAAAGAGAATATAAAATGTGAAGCAATTGTTAGCCTACAGATAAGTACTCTGGGGAGAGCCGTTTCCCAACGAACAGAATTTCAAATTTAAATACCTGTGTTTCTACGCATTTGTTGTTTGGATGCTTGGAGGGGAAAGCTTAATAGAAAACTGACTGAAGTTTCCCTTTTTGCCTTTCAGTGAAAAAAAAATATCAATGCCTATCCTCTTCTGTGTCTGGCTAGTCACAGGCATCCGAGCATCAGGAAATAAGCTGCATTAAATCATTAAGGTAGCTTAAAACCCACCTGATTTCCTAAATTCCAAGCACAATAAAGGTAAGTAGGATTGTCTGGATATTTCTGTTTTAAATTCCTGTTCTTTTGACCTCTATAGATCTTTACTTTTCAAGTTGCTTTCTGCAAGGCTGAGGACTAACCATTTCTTTAGTAGATCTGGATATCTAGAAGGCCAGCTTCCTATGGGTGCAAGAGCTACACTACCATTCAGCTAAGCTGTATACAACTATTTCTATTCCCAGAGTGGCACATTTTTGCACTACAGAGACCTGTGATCGTGCAAAGATTTATTATACTCTCCTGTTCATTTCAAGCACTCAAAAATGGTTCAACTGCATTTCTCATCGGGGATTTCTCACAGGACATAAATTCAGTCTCTGCAGGAACAGTGTCAGGGAGCAGCGTGAGCAGGGCTGCACCACGAGTGGAGATGAGCCAGGAGCCACGGGTAACCCAGCACAGGCTGTGCCCTCACTGACAGGGTGCAGTCCTGCAGAGTCAGAACATGGGGCAGAGCCAGGTGGTCATAGCAACGAATCCCATCAACAGCCTCAGACAAGGCAAAATAATCAGCCAGTTCCAGGATCCATCCAGCAGACAAGGGCAAGGAGGTAGGACTGGAGACAGGACTACAACATTGGTCCATCCAGAAGGCAAGGTCAGATGCCCATTGCATCGCTCAGGACTGGATGCCAAGCCCTGAGCTGAAACAGGGCCCCTGGGCAGATGGCAGAAGCAGGTCAGAGCCAGTGCCCAAAGGATCCTGAGAGCCATAGGCTTCAGGGGAAAGCTAAGGCACAGTCCTGACCCCAGGAAAATGAAAGAAAATACCACCATTGTCTTCCATGAGGTCAGGATCCACCCAATGTCTTTCTTTTCCAGAAATGTATCTCAAATGCCCTTGGGTCACATATCAAATAAATAGATAAGAGTGACAAAAGTTAACCAAAGCCATGCAACACTCAAAGCACCATATAGGCACAGCTGTTAAGGATATTAGCACTGTATCATCCACTAACAAAATAAAAATTGCTGTTGTGTTTCTGGTCAGCACTGGGAAGGTTTTGAAGCTTTTCTTCTAAGGCTAGCTGCCAACAGTGCCATGGGAGCGCTAACACACTGCCATTTCATTTCAAGACTAATATTGAAATGTAGTAAAAATTTGCATTTATACAGAGCTATAATGGCCAAAGAAAAAGATTCCTCTTGCTTTTGGCAAGTTGTGGATCAAGTAGTGTATGCATCATTTTCATGTGTGAGAGTGATGTTGCCCTCTGCTGGGTAACCCACAACGAGAGCAAAGCCTTTGGTCTTGAAATGCTCTGCAGATGCAAGCAGAAGCAGAGCACATTTTTTTGTACTAGGATCTTTGCAAATACCAGGTGATTTAGATTTGCCACACCCCAAGGAGGCAGGAGTACACTGTTAGTGTCTTTTTACATGTGAAGAAACAGGAGGTACAGGATAGATGCAGTTTCAGTCCTCAGCTCATTGTAAAATATGGTCCTTCAACTTCTAGTGCAGAATCAGCCCCATCCAACTTTTCCAAGGTCATGTAGAAAATCTGTAGGAAAGTTTAAAAAAAGAGAGAGACTCCATGTTTCATTACTCTCAAGCTTTAACCACAAGACTGAAAGAAAAAACAATCCCTCAAATACTTACATTTAGTCCTTAAAACCTCTAGACACCAACTACACACTGCGGGCTATGTCTACATTAATTCTTGCCTATATTCATTTATTTGTGTTTCCTTCTTTCATGGAATCGGATTTAATTTTTCTTAAGTAACAGACAAATTACTGGTGTCTGTATTATCAGCACCCTATTAAAAGCAGGAATCCAGCTGGATGCCACTGGGACGTTGTAACATTCCTATCTCATCAGTGATCAGACTAAGGTCTAGGGAGTGAAATTTATCAAATCCTATTGTACAGTGTATCTAAAAGGATGATAAACATGATTAAAATTCATTTCACCAACACAGTTGCTCATATGTATTTGATGTCCTTTTCCTTGCAATGGTTAGACTAATTGCGCAGTTCCCTAGAAAGAAATTCAGTCTTGGATTTTATACAATGTGCCCTGATAACACAAATCAATATTTTGACAAAACACATTTTTGCCTCAAGATTAAGTATAACGTGTAATGAAATACATTTAACTACTTTATAATTTATCCTGAAAGGACAATGCATTTGACCAAATGTCATACATCATTCCATAGAAAACTAGGTGGAATATATAATCTATACTCCTTTAAGAAACAACTGCATTGAGAGAGTGCACAATTAAACACTTAATATTCAGAAAACATTACAAATTAAGGATCTGTGTGCAACCTCTTAAAGATATGCATTGTTCTACACAATTTAACTTTCAAGATCACAGTTTTTTTCTCAAATGCAATATTATGTTCTCTAACTACTTTCATTTTTAAGGCAGGGTACACTCTCTTCCGTGTGTTAGCTTGCTTTTGCCATGGACATCACAAAACTTATTTACACATATAGTATAAGGAGAGCCAAAAAAAACCCTAAAAGCTTCTGTGGACCTTTCATGTGGTATGTGACTCTTGGCCAATATCTATAATGAATGAGATGGTCTCCTCTGGAATTTCCATGTCCTAGACCCATGTGGCTCTTCACCCTCCAAGGGCTCATTCCCAACGGAGAACAGAGCAAAAATTCCACAGGCAGCATGGCACAGACAGAAATTTAAAAGTTGGTAACTTAACACATGCCAGTTCCTAAACTGAGTGCAGCCCAAAGTCATCAAGAACCTTTAGGAGCCCAGTTCTCCTTCACTTTGCAGGGACATATGTCAACCTACGTGTCCTAATGGGTCTTGGCATCAGGCACCATCTGCATGGTCAGGTAAATATACGAGTACAGATTTAGCCTTTGACTGAAATACGAGCCAGACAAGGTAGTATTTAACGGGAAGATTCAGTAACTCACCAGACAAGACTCACCGATACACGAAATAAAACAAACCATGTATTACTTGTTAAGGTTTGCTCCATGTAATAACATGTCTTATTGCAGCCTGTTCTCTTGACCAAACAGCCTGGCCTTTAGTCTTTACAAGGAGTTTGTAAAAATTCAAGACCTAAGTGTCCAGACCATGATCATTACATATGAATTGTTTTCACCGAGGCCAAGACATGAGCACGTTCAGGCAGTACAGAAAGATCTGTTGCTAAAACATTTCCCACTTGAGATGTAATTGTTCTCCAGTTAGGAAGTAATCACTGAAAAGCAAAATCCTACAGATGAGACACTTGAGTTTTACATTCACAGAAGGTTAATATATTTTCCATCCACAGCAGAACTGTTTGTAATTTATAGGCAGAAACTCAGCCCTGGTGTAAGCAAGCACAATTCTTATTGATCTCAATAGGAGATGCACTCATTTATAATGGGGCTGGTTTTGGCGTCACGTCTGTTTAGTACTAGAATGAATAATATTACAAGACAGGGCATAGGTTCAGTATGTGTTGAAAGCTTTTGCATGTGAATATTAAAATAGCCTGCCTCCACAATAGCAACTATTTTGGGCTGGAGAACACAACATGTGCCAATCTGAGTTGCATAATGCTTTGCATATCTGGGGGTTCGCTACTCTGAATAGTTCCATACTGAATGGCTGCTTAATCTCTCCGGTACAGTTACCGTACAGATTCTCTATCTAACAGCACGATGCAGCGCTTTGCTCAATAGACGAGCCCTGTATTCACTCTCAAAAGCACAAGCCAGCCTGTAGGAGAGACTGAGGCAGAGCTTTGCTTGAAGAGCCCCGTGGCTTATGCTATTTTGGTATGAATTTAAAGAAAAACACTCACATTTTTTACACATTTGTTTTTCATTTGTTTGAAACAGTTTTGTAGCCTAATAAAAAGACCTATAGTTTCATAAAAGGAAGTTAACTGGTTGTCTTTGGGCAGCAGGAGACTTTTTCATTTATTACCGGGTTATTTTAGGGGCATTAACTGCAGTCAGCCCATGAGCTCTGTTATAGAACTGATTTGATTTAGGATCTTTTTTTAACTACACTGTTTTATTAAAAAAAACCCAAAAACCCAAAAAACAACAAACGTCAGTGTGAAAATACTGGATCTGTAGCCTTTCTTATTACACTGCTCTGGCCTGGAAGGCAGAGCACTGCTTGTGGACTGGCTTGTAAGCCATCACATTGTCTGCTGCCCATCTGCCTCCTGGCTGGCTACCAATGTACCCAACAGGAGCAGAGGTTCAGGGTGCTGGTGTTCCCATTCCAGCTCTCCTTCCAGCAGCAGGAAGGTATGTAATTTACCAATACACTTTCACCTTCCAACAGAAAGAAATCTGAAAGCCTGATCTCACCTTCCAGCACTCAGAGCCAAGTGGAAGGCAATTTGCTTGTCTAACCTTGTGTTTTGGTAGGGGGACAGGAAGGGAAGTAAACTGTCCACTACTGACTCTCGCTGATAATGTACAGACCTCAGGATGGCCATAACTTACCCAATTAGCCACAGTACCTGTCATCCTCAACATATATTCTGAAATGGATGATCACAGCACACAGGTCAGGAGTAAAACATATGCATTTTTCTGAAGCTGAAGGAAGCACACATATACTGTGCTCTAAATGTGTTTACATTACGGTCTTCTTCAGCAGAGCACGAACAAGCCACTGTGTGTAAGCATGAAACACTGGCAGCTACCACTCACCTCAGAGGTATGATACAGCAAAACAAATAATTGAAAGCTTAATTTCCAAGAACCTAGCTTATTCCTTCCTTTTTTAATTAGGATTTTTCCATATATTGTATACTATCTCAATAAATTCACTTTACAGTTATGACTAGGGTGGCTATTCTGTGTCGAACTGTATTAATTCAATCATACATCAATGGACAAATTAAGGTGAGGACATGGTCCAGATAACTAGAGTAACAGCCCTGGGAAGGTATAGGAAAAGCTGAATACTTGGCTCAAACTGTTAAAGTAGAGAAAGAAAAGACATAAAAAGAGAAAAGAGAAAAAGAAAATGAAAGAGGATAAAGACAAAAAAAAGGGCAAAGTCACACAAGGACTCTAACAGGGAATTTAGTGACTGAATTCATAGTCATGGATCTTTTTGCTCCAGCCTATTAATGCATCTTTTGGTGCTGCTTTCTCAAATCCTGTCCTATCAGGTAGTGTCACTCTCACATCTCTCAGCAGCATTCAAGGCAGCTAAAGGGATTTAGTTCCTAAGCAAAACTCTGCCTTTGAGTCACACTGGAGTTGAGTCTGGAGCAGCACTGTAGTAACGTGGGTGAATTATACAAACCCTGGAGCTATTCTCAGCTATACCTAGATGTTTACAAAGTAAAGGGATTTTGAAGTCTAGAGTTTACCCTGGACTATGGGAGGCAGGGGAGGTGGTCAGAAAGGACAAAAGAGAGATATTTTAGATGAGAAATTAAAGACCTATTTGCCTTAGTTTTGTCTTTTTTTTAATGAGAAGTGTCTTTGGGTAACTAAAGGGGCAGAAGGCATATGAAACTCATCCCCAAAAACTGAGATCCCCATTGAGTGAACAAGCAACCATAAGGCAGATTAATCTTGATAAGTTAAAATATGAGTGACAGAAGACTCTCAGTCTCTTACTTAGTTGGTTACCAGAGGGATGGACCCCAAACCTACTCTAACTTGACCAGCACAACCAGGGTGATAGGACAAGCAGTAAACTCTACTCAAATGAATATCAACCAACTATCTGCCAAAATCTCAGCAGGTGGAAATTGATGCAAATAGTGTAATTAGCATTTCTGGGCATTTGAGGCTGTTATGGGTAGGTTAAAAAGTGAGCACAGCACACATGACAAATAGGACACACAGTATCCGAAAAGGTCATTTACTTATAATACTACAGACTGGACTTACTCAGAGCTAATTACTTGTTGGGTGGATCTGAATGAGATTCCTGTGTAAACACAGTCTGTTATACTAAAGGGTCTGCTCCTTGTACCATCAAGGACAACAGCAAATGTCACTGACTTCAGCCAAGCAAGAACAAGGCTGACAGCTGCAGGCATCCTTAAAGCACAGGCAGGTTTTGCTGTGAGTGAAAATCACGACTTGCTGTATGATATGTTAAGCATGGGACAAAAAAATGTTTTGCTTTGCAGGATAATGGAAGCCCTTCTTTTACAGGGACTGAGTTCCATATCTGATTATGTCCAGCCAGAGTTTTAAAAAAATTTCACACATGCACGTCAGCTATTGAGTGATATTGTTTAAAGCTAGAAACTGTGAGCTGTTAGTCTTTAAAGAATAGGCAGACAGGCAAGAAATTCCACCGAGTGATTTATAAGCAGGTGGAAGAGAAAGTGGAAACTTCTGTGAATCTTGGTCGCAATCCAATTCAGAGCTTTATTTTGATGGAGGGCTCCCTCTTCTGGATTTTGATTGAAGAGTATTTCCCAAAGTCCAAATGGGTTTATTTTGTCCAAATGCAATTAAAAGGTGTTTTCAACTAGAAAACCGATCCAGGAGAGAGCCTCTATGTGCTCTCATAGTCCAACAGTCCCTCTGCCACATACGCTGCCGGGATCTGGGCTTTGGGCAGCACCTGCCCCACAGACCTGCTAGAGATAAGGGCAGCTGCCATTGAGTCTTTAGTTTTTAATTTGCATATTTAAGTTAATATATGTCCTAGGCACAAGGGTGAGGGTTTACTCTAGCTTATGATTCTTTATTTTTCTTGCTTTCTAAATGCAAGTTTTGGAGAACTACATCATTAAGAAATAGACTTAGTTGTGACAATTGCTGGGAACTCTACTTCTGGACAAGAATGCCTTCGAATTAAGCAGCTCAAAAAGAAAAATATCTATTTGGCTGGAAGTTGTCCAGTGACATGAAAAATAGCCTTTTAGTCCCTTATACAAATCAAAATAGTCTTACACAAAAAATCCTCCCTAATCTGCCGGGAATTTCCTCCCCCATAGGAATTCCTTCTGAAAACAGACACTTCCTGAACGGCAGGTGGGACTGCTAGAAACTGAAACTGCATCTTTGAGTAATTTACATTTCTTAAAGAGAACAACCTTTTCAGGCGGAAACCTGCTTCGATGAAGATTTTTCTGTAATACAGCCAGAGTTTAATACCTCAGTGCAAATACACCTATAAGACTATGCTATAGACTGTTATCATGGCCAGAGGGGAATGCTAGCAAAACTCTTGAGTTCTGATGAAAATTAAATAATACACATTGCTTTGTGGCCTGAAAAAAAGAATCACATCTGATTTTAGAAAACAAACACAACTGTGCATTTTTTTTTAAATGGAATAATAACCCAATTCAAAGTGAACAGTTTAAATCTAGCAACAAGGAAGCCGTACATCCCTTTATCAGAGAACCACACACTGTTCTTACAGATACATGGCAGGCCCTCACCTTCTAATTTTGCTGCTGCCTGCAAGACAGCATTCAGCTAGACCAACTACTCCCTGGCTTTTGTTTTTTTCCTTGCAGATTAGCAAATAGCAATCAACCCTGCCATCATTTGGGGCCCACAGGCCATTCACAGTGAGCTCCCAGACCCACCTGCAGGCCCCCAGACCTTGGTTTGGGAACCAGCACCTCAAGAGGCCCCAGCCTCTGGAAAGAATTACCCTGCGGGTTTTGGGGTGGGTTTTTGTGTAGGATTTTTTTTTTTTTTTTTACTGCTTTT